>JAQIXG010001793.1:0-20137 GCA_034700105.1 Oconnorella tubifera | reverse complement strand
CTTAAAATCATCATCATTATCAATGCAAAGTAAATCTTCAATCGAAGCAACGAGAGATTGATCAACGGATTCAATCGCCCTTCATCTGTCCTCAGTCAACTATCCTATCAGAGATCCTTCCCAGTGGTAACACAGGACATTTCTGGTCTTGACAGAGATCGTCCTACCTCTACGCTACATGTTTCCCTAACAAGTAGTTATTAAGAAAGAGTCACAGGGTTATTGGTAGTTATGTACACAGAGCCATCTATCGATTAACAGTGAATCATCTGTTAACTCGTACCATAACCCCAACTCAAACCCTACAATTCGATATAAAACTGTATATGTGATTTAACTGATATTTAATTTGCTATATTGATCTATTAAAAAATATATAGTGTTAAACTATAAAAAATCGCTATGTAAACTTTATGTATTAACATTTCCGGATATACACATATTATTCTTAACTAATTCAAAGCACTCACCTGCGAAACTAAGTTTATTACTTAGTTTTATAGTACTCGATATAATGCTAAGTCCGGATTTAGCATTATATTGAGTACTTTTAACAAATAGCCTGCCTATACTGTGTAGATTATAGATTAGTCCTATATTACTGAAGTACTTTTCGAACTTTGCTTCAATTTAAATGTCACTTATTTTAAGTTAAAATGCACTTTTATTCTTCAGGCTCAGAATTAGCATTACGTTTAACAGATTGCGTGATCAAGTAACAGCATCCAGGATTTCTTAAAATTTCTTCAATTAGCAATAATTGAAAGATAATATAAAAAGAAAGGCTTCAATTAGTTTAGCTTTTAAGCGCACTGAGCCTAAACCTTAAAGAATATCTGATGTTGAAATCGGAATTAGTTTACTAGAAAGCCAAGTAAATTATGACGCTTTTTATGTTAATGAATTCTTAACGAAAATTCTTGTACCGTGGATTTTAGCTTGTAGCTTAATAGAGCTAAATCTGTTTCGCTTAATAGAGCGAAACAGACTTTTGTTCGAAAAGTTTAAACTTTTTCGTTATTAATCATGGTGAATTTAAAAATCAATTTTTGTTGATCAAACCTACCGATAGTAAAGTTTATTAAGGGAGAGGGGGTGAGAAGATCAATTAATAACATATTATTACTAGTTAAACCATTTAGAAACAACTAGTTATACAGTATTGTAAAATGCAATTTTAATTAATTGCATTAACTATTATTACATTCAAGGCAATAATTATTTTTCACATCTAAAAACAACTATAGTTTAGATCCATTCGCTAGGTTTCGCTAATTGAAGTCAAATATTATTTAGTCGATTGAAATTCACTTTTACATTGATTTTGAGTAGAAAATAAGTTTGATATTGTCTAAATTGTTTATTGTTTCGCTGGCTTTTGTGCAGAAGTTAAATTAAGAATTATTTAATTGAATCTTTAGACAGCGCTATTAGATGTTACATATTAAGTGCAATTCATTTATTTTTAAATCTTAGCATTGTATTATGCAAAGTGATGATATACCGCACGTACTGCAGTTTACTGCATATTTTAAATTTTAGTGAGAGGAGTTTAACTCTGACATATGATATACTTTTCGAAAATCTAAATTTTAACTCGATTTTAAATCTATAGATTGCAAGCCTAAGCATTTTAAATATAAGGAACATAATATTATAATTAAACAACACACATAATATGATAGCAAATAAGATCTCTTCGTCTTGGTATAAATATTATAAAAAAACTTTACAACATTTAAAGAAAAGTTGAAAGAAGTCAAAATGACAAAAAATTGTCCTATAGAGCAATACAAGAAAAGAATGCACAGTAATCCTAAAAGCGTATAGACTCTAAACTGCAACGTGTAATTAATCAATTCGTTTATATTTTTGCAAAATTACGAAATAATGTAATATTTGTAGGCCTAGCAATAAATTTGATATTTAAATAAATATTAATACTCCAATACTATATTTAAAATAAAATAACCTTTTTAAATTCTATAGGAATGATCGGAGAAAATTCATTTTTAACCCCTATTAATAGGAATAAAAATTTAAAAAAAAACTGACGCAATATTAAGTTGCAACATCTGAAATGTTCAAATGCTGAGAGGTTAAAATATTTACAAGATAAATTGAGCGATAATGACGTCATTTAGCATCAGCGTTCAACGGACAGACTGGCAGACAGACAGACGGACAGACAGGCAGCTTTTAAGTCACTGTTTGTGTCGCATGACTGTCAGAAACTCTACAATATATAACATCTCAAATATTGAACTTGAACATTATATATAAATATATCACAATAAGAAATACTTAATAATTGATAATTACTATTCAAAATTTGTATTAAACTGCAATTAAAAATTTGTATTAAACTTATATTAAAATTTGTATTAAATTAAATTTCCTACTTTTAAAATTGTATTTAGCTAGAGTGTATTACACTTGAATAATCGGTCAGTATTGATGTACTGTTGTTATTATTAGTACTTTTACTAACAATGAATGGAGAAAATGAATACGGAGTAACCCAAAAATTACTAAACGTGCTGTAATTGTTGATCATTCGTTGATCATATAATTTCAGTCAAATTACGACAATAATCTGTTAAGTTAATAACACTTATTAAATCAGCATTTTAACCGTCTATTATAAATTCTACAATATAAATTTCTAAGTTCTACAAAATCTTAAACGGCTAGTCAACGGCTACCCTAAATATGAACTCAACTCATCCTTATTTTGATCTTAAGACTATTATCTTATCTTATCCTCATCGTATCCTTATCTTATCTTTATCTCATCCATATCCCTATCATCATTATATCAATTAATGATAAATTAATGAATCAGTCCTCAGTTTAAATTCTTTGTTAACTTACTAACTGTCGGAGTAGATTTATAATCTCTTTCTTTGCTCAATAACTGTCTGAACTTTTTGTTTATATAATTTATTTTTTGTGTTATTTCTGCGCGTTATCTCTGCGCGTTATCTGCCCTATACTGTCGAATAAAGATCTTTATATAAACAAATACAGCACGTTTATTATTTATTTAATCTTATGCCTATTTATTCAAAGGACGATTCGTTAACGTACTGTTCATGAAGGATATTCGTTAGGTTTAGGGTTAACGTTTGGTTTAGGGTTAGGTTTAAGGTTAAGGTTTGTGTTAGAGTTAAGAGTTATAAGAATCGTCCGTTATAAAAAACAGTTCTTAACGAACAGTCCATTGACGAATTGTCCTATGATGAAACGTCCTAGAACCTATTTATTATGCACATACCATCAAAGTCCACCTTGCCATCTCCGTTTTTATCCGCCGCCAGGATCATAGCCTTGACGTCCGCGTCCGAGAGTTCCTCCCCGAGTATCCTCATGGTCTGCCGCAACTCGCTGGCGTCGATCAGACCGTCCCCGTCGATGTCGAATATCTTGAAGGCCTGCCGCGCCTCGGCCTCCTCCCGCAGTAGACGGGCTTCGTCGCTGGAGCGAGCGTGGTCGTCAAATCGTTGGACCATCATTTGTAGGAACTCTTCGAATTCTATCGTGCCGTTTCCTGGTGTAAACAAAAAGTGAGAAATGGTTAAATTATCGCCTAAAGAAGTTATTTTTGTGACAAAAAGTTCAATTATCGTCTTATTTTAGAAGGACAAGTGTAGGGAGTTAAAATCACTCCACAGTTTCAAAGCACTATCCGTTATTTGAATCTAAATTCAAAGCAGTCTCGATCAAAGCACTCTAAACCTAATCCTAACCATAATCGTAACAGTTTAAAAATACAAGAGTGAGAATTTTGAAATCAATTTTAAAATAAAATGACTTGCAAATCTTTAATCTTAATATCATTAATATTTTTTAGCAAAATTTTACAGATCAAAAAACGAAACTAATCAGACAAAAAACCCAGTGCAAAGAGAATTTAAAATACCCAATATCAGAGGATATTCTCCATATGACATTGCTAGTAATTTATAGAAATATTATCTTTATATTTTACTCTAAAAAGGGGCATATTTATACATAAAGTTCAATAAAAAAAAGTCTATTTAGAATGATACCGTCAATGTCTACTTTATGTATCATATCGTCAACTTCATCAGGTGTAGTTTTCTGTCTTAAGTTCGTCATCACAGTTCTCAGTTCGACTGACGTTATGCGACCATCTTTGTCGAGATCGAACAGATCAAAAGCTTCTCGAAGTTCTGAAATTTTTACATTCAGATAAAAAATAGATTTTAAATAAAAAAATCACAATTTTAACTCGAGTATATATATTCGAACTTAGCGTAAAAATGAACAACATTATAGATATTGATACGCTTCTTTAATTATATATACAAAATATTGACATTTATGAACTTTAGATGTATCAAAAAAGAAAAATGATAACTATGTAGTTTATTATTAGAGAAAAATCTAACCCTATAGTTTTAACTCTAAATTTATTTACGCCATATGTTCTACTAATTGTGTTTTTACTACATACATTGTGGAGCGAAAGGAGAAAGGACGGGAGGGAAGGAAAGACAGGGGGGGGGGGGTATATATTTCACGATGATCACTTTCATATCTTACTACAAATATCTGAATATTTTTTTCTTTGTTATATATTACACAGAATCTGTTTTATAAAAAATCTGTTTCATCAACATTGTACGAATACGTGATATACACTACTTTATCAAGAAAAGAATTTTCAATATATTTCCGCAATATCAACAACTTTTTCACAGATTTTATCGTTCACTTTTGTGATTGTTCAGTTTGTTTGACGAGGAACTATATCTCCAAAAAAAGAGCTGAATTTAATCTCGTTAAACAAAACGACTAACCAATCAAGGCGAGCATAAGTGTACCGGAAGTGCTTTTAATAACGCTTTAAATATGGCGGCATGGCGTAAATAAAATGACCTTGCAGAAAGTGAATTATAAAACAAAAAGTAGCTTAATTACGAAAAGTTTCGCTATAAATGAAAAAATCTTATAGTTGACAGTAATAAATTAGTGATTGTAAATTTTTGTTGTGGGCATACTTCTTTCTTTACACAATTGCTTTGCGTTTCGACTCTCTTGCACTAAAATATAATTAAAAGTTCAAACAAAAATTGCATAAGACTGTTGCAATTACAATTAAAATAATTCAATTATAATGTTTTGTTATATATAACAGAACCATGCTCATAAAAATAATTACTATACAATCGTATTTCTTAGATTCAGAAAAAAGATTCAGAAAAGAAAAATAATCAATAAAAATAGAAAATCTATCTACCAACCTGCAATCTGTCTTTTCGTCATTTTCCTAGGCGACCCACTTTGCATTTTACGCGCGATTCACGCGCCACAAGCACCTGTTGCTTTCTCGAATAAAGAAAGCAACAGGTTTATTACAAGATAAAACGCACGCATTCTATTACAAGATAAAACGCACGCATTCTTTGTCGCTGCTCCTTGGAATGATTCATGTATAGTGAGATTTAGTTATTCAGTTATTTAACTTTAATCATTCGTAAGATAAGAAGATAATTTAGATCATCTGCAATAACACAATTAAATACAATATTACATAGGCCTATCACATGAGCATAGATAACACAAATAGAAATTTCATTTTCTGTAGTTCAATTATAGTTTTCAACTTATTTCAAGTTGTTAAAATCTAATTGTTGGCCTATCAAATTAAGATTATAATTGTCCATTATTGAAATCATTAGCTTAAATATAAAATACAGGATTATTGAAAACTGCTTAAGAAATTGACTTATAAAATAATTAAGTAACAAAATACAAAAGTAATTATCTTCAATGGCCTACTTATTGATATGTTATTAGGCAATAAATCACTATAGATTACAATTTATGCGTCTTTTTTTACGTTTAGACTCTATTTGCAAGCATTGCATGCTTACTTCAAAATTTAATCACTAAAATTTTAAAATCTTACGTTTTACTAAATACTGTGTATTTTTAGAAATAAATGTTAAAGTCTAAAGATATTCTTAAAATGTTATAGTTTATATTACCCTATGTTGTTTTAATTCAGATTATTACATCATCAAAACAATAAAGCCTGTAATTATGTTTAAATGTGATATTTTCGACGTCAATGTTTTTTGGATATTCGTAGTCAGTGTGTAACTTTTATTATACTACATATTAAATGCTCAAATATCACACTAATTTAGAGCACACTGCAACACATAGAAATAGACATGTGTATTATAATCTGCGATTCAATTATTATATTAAAGACACTCCACTTCAATTATTATATGCACTAGAAAGCACGAAAAAGTATTAAGCACCTTTTACACATATATTTTAAATCTTGGATCTACAGCGAAAAATCAACAGCAAACTCTATAATAACTAAAATAAACTTAAACTTATGCAGATTTATCAGAAAACACTTATTCGAATTACAAAATACACCTTGAGACAACAGTTACAATATTATAATACATGGCGTTGCAAATAAATGAAGTTGTTCGAGAATACTGAACTAAAAAAGGTGTCTAACATCGAGTTAATCGTATGACCGTATATTTAGAAGCCGCTGGATTGACACCTAAAGGTGTCGTGTTATTACTAGTAACACGAGATAGCTTTTAACGAATCAGAGATAATTGTGTAATGTTAGCAAATCCATTTGGATAATAGTGAAAATGTTGTCGGGTAATCTTTTAGTTCAGTATTAGGATTTAACCAGTGTTTTATTTGCAAGAATTTCTTCATGAGAATAAGTTTTTAAATGATTGGATTTCACTTTCATTGAATTTAATTTAAGGTAACTTTATCAATTGTTTTTTCGTTTAAGTCGCATCTCTAAAGATTACCTAAAATGATATATATGAAATAAAAATATAAGTTTTTTCTTATATTTGTCATTATTTCTCTTTTGTCTGTTTTTTATCAGCTTTTTACTAAAACGCACAAAATCGACAAACAATGATTATCGTTTGCGTATAAACTCGAGCTCCGCTCATCAGCAGCAAGGATATTGCCTTAGACGATCCGCAAATAGCTTAAATCATATTGATGTCCCAATGTCAATAAGCGTCTCGTATTTCTAACAATCAGAAAATACATTACTGCTTATTGCGCGTTTTGTAACTGAAACTAACCGCTGCGGTGTTGTGTATTGTAAGTGAAACCAACTGCGTGTGATAGCCCAAATAAATAGAGTCAGCCACTAAATACATTTCTTAAAGTTTCTTACTTTGAATTATGGTTTCCGCGACAGTTCGTCTGCCGACATTTGGTCATCGACATTTCGTTTACCTTAACTGTAACAATGGAATTATTCTTAACTCTAGCCATAACCGTAAGCATAAGTTCATAACCTTTACATTAGCCCTAAATCTAACTCTAACTCTAAACCTAACACTAAGCCTAACCCTAATGTTACAATGTAGACCAATTCTCGGTAGATCTAATATCAGATGTCAGTAGACGTAGTATCGTAGACCAAACGTCTGCAGATGAATTATCATGACACCCTTTGAGTATAATGCATATCTTATTATGTGAATTCGTTTAATTTAAATAGGCCTAGTGCAGTTACTTAAGTATGACAATATTCTCATAACATTAATTACAACGATCAAATTTTCTTTTCTACAAATTTACAAATGTTTCTGAAAATATACAAGTTTTCGATAACTTTATCATTTTCGCTTCGGGTTATTTTTCGTTTACCCTGCATAATGAATGATACAGTATCTGAAATATTTTAAAGTAAATCTTTTGCAAACAATATCGTCAAATCTTCTCATCTTTTTACAACAAACAACGCTCTCTCTCTCGCTCTCGCTCTCGCTCTCTCTCTCCCTCTCTCTCTCTCTCTCTCTCTCTCTCTCTCTCTCTCTCTCTCTTTCTTCGTCTTCGGTCACGACTCCATTATTTCAATAAATATTTTCTTAACCGAATTTTCAATTTTTCCAGAAATAGGATTTTTCATCTAAAACTACCGTAACAATTCCGTTTTTAATACAACTTTCTGTTTGTCTCACGTTTTTCGCGTCATTCACTTACGAAATTGCTGTCGGCAAAACATTCGACGTATCGTAAACCACCCCCCCTCCCTCACCCCCCCCCCACCCTCTCTCGCAACATTCATCACGTGAAATCCCCCTTCCCCAAGTCGAAACGTGAAGTTTGTCCCTCTCCTGGTAGACATGTGATTTATACTCACCCATTCATATCGTGATCTGCCTTGGATCTTAGATAATGTAAAACGAATCAACAAAACATTAAGTTTTTTATCTCAGTTTTGTGTTTGATACAAGAAAACTTGCAGAGAAAGATATTAAGCCAATTGTTCGAGAGAGAGTTTGTTATCGATGCAAAAGAATAATAAAATGTCACTAAAAACAGAAAATCTATTTTTAAACTGCTATTATATATCAACGCAAAGTAGTCAATAAATAAAATTTAGTTTTACGAAATGTATATCGATATAAAATAAGAAATTTAAACAAGGAATATAAAAAAAATCAGTCGACAAAAACCATACGGCAATTATTCATCGAAAAACTTTCAGTTTAAAAAGTCTTTCTTTGGGATTATAACATTTCACTTGCATGGTTAATCATTAAGCCGGATTTTTATCAGAAATAATATCTCGAATAGAATATCTCGTCGCATGACGAAGACGGATTGCGTTTCATGAAAGATGTGGCGTCTTTTAATGATTAATGAAATGCTACTCCGAGTCGAATATTGGCTATTTTCAGTAGCCAAGGTTTAAAGATTTAGCCAGAAAATTGTACATTTTTTGGCTAAATCGATATACATAGATCTGGACAGAAAATACTTGCACTCGTTTAATATTTCTATGAAAGCTATATTTTATCGCAGCCTTTAAGTTATAAGTTTGCATTTTTTCAGTAAAAACTAATGTTTCAGCTCCGTAACAAAAATTAACTACAATACGCATAGTAATTAAGGATGTTTAACGTAAAACAATGACTTGGAGAAAATAACCGTAAGCAGATTTAATTTATCGTCGAAACTTTTGCGTTTATTTTCATTTTATTAAAGCCTTACGTTAGCGCGGTGAAACCGCAAGCACTCTAGTCGCCTTCCGTTCACGCTTAAATCTCCCTCAAGCGGGTGTCACGACAGTTAGATCAATCAAGCGATAATGTTATTTTTCGCCACCTTTTTAAACTGTCTATATATTGGGTCCACGGCTGTTAGCTTTAAATTTGATCAATCGACTTTGGCTTATTGAAGCTAAAACAAAAAGCGTAATAACAGTTTAAGACCTTTAAAGAGTGTTAAGCTCGAGGTTGATGGATTGAGGATGAAATAAGCCATAGGTTGACAATAGGGTGATGCGATATGTCGACAGAATATAAACGGATTTTGAGGATAATGCAAGAATTTTTTATGTATTTTACATGTTCGTGATTGAAAGAAGATAGGAACAAAACTTGGGCCTTCGAATTTCATCAAGATTCTACCGGCGAGTGCGTATTTTCAAGCTAAAACTTTTTACCACTTTTTGATTTATCATTTATCAACAATAGAAGAAAACTTTAATATTTAAAGATTTGAAAACAGAAAAACTTGCATGAATCTTAAAGAAGACAACTGCTTAATTAGAAAGCAACTGCTTAAGCATTCTCTGTCTAATTAGTAATTAAACAAGTCGTGAAACCTTTTATTACAACAGACTAGACTTTAAAATTCTATTTTTAATTCGAAACGTTAATACCTCGATCAAGCAATAAAAACACATCAAAATTGTACCGATATAAATTAATAACCTAATAAAACTTAATTAAATGCCGTAATTAAATAATAACAACCTTGAGTTGTCAGGAAAATGAATGATCTCTTCAATCAAAACAGGTCTGGTATACAGTGGCGCTATTTACTGAATTTAGAGCGAAAGCTTTGAACACCCAAAATAATAATTGCGTCCTAATAGCGCGACGTGAATTGAGCAACTCATAAATAAGTCAGAAAGCTTGCTTGTGATGGATCTAGGAGACTTTGCATGGAAATAAAAGTACTGTGGGGAAATCAGCTTTTGACGCAAGGCGCGCAATTTGAATCTGAAGACACCATTAAGAGATTATTAATAGATGTAGAGTATAAGCGTTTCCTCATCTTTAGTATATCGTTTAGATTGTGGTTTTACGTCGGGTTTTGGAGGCGTTAAAGTTAGGGTTATGATCAGAATTATTGCTAGGGTCAGATTACTGTTAAGGTTAGGTTATATTATAATGATTATTATTATGGTTAAAGATATGATTATGGATTTCAGGGTTTAGGATATGGTTAGTATGGTTAGAGTTATTAATTCAGGCTATGGTTACCTTTGTTATATGAATGAAAGAGCGAACAATATTACAGTTCGTTAGTCGCTTGATCTAATTAGCATACTCCGTAACTAATTTTAGTCATAATCTTAATCTTCTATGACTAGCATTTTGTTTCACTCAATATTTATGAAGAGATTGAGCTAAAATGTCTGCAGAAACAAATAACAAGATTGAACATCTGTTTTTTCAATTATATATTTTGCGCATTTATTGCTGAGCTGTCAGTTTATTGGGTGCACGCAGTTATAATATTTGAAGATAAAAATGAAATTAAAATTTGCTGAAACATCCTATTTTATTACTTAAAAGTAAACAAAAATTCAATAAAGAAATAAAATAAGAAAAAAATACAAAATATAAAGTCTCTTTAAAGTTAGGATTTAATGAAATAAACTAATCTTATAATAATCGTTGATATATTTTCAAACTGCTACGTGTGACATGTTTATGAATAACAAAACTAACAAACCATCTACTGCAAGAAAAGAAAACCCGAGAAAGAAGCAATTGACTTTCTAAAGTTTTAAAAATAAATCATATTTAATATCTGAGATTAATATCCTAAACCGAAGATGACAACGAATAAGTTGATAATCATCGAAACGCTTTAAAATTAGACCGAATTCCTAAAAGAAATTATCAATGAAAGAGAGATGGATGAAGACGAACACTACTGTCCAGAAATCATCCCTTGAATGGATGAACGGAGAATAGGATAAATGATCCAGCGAATTGACGTCCGGATTGATGAATGAGTGAACGAATAAATGGATTGATGGATGGGAGAAGGGATGAAGTTAAATTTGGTCTTTTTCCAATTATTTAATTCAATCTTCCTGTCGGTGTGATGTTAGAGAATTGTTGCAAGCAATTTGAATGGACGTTAATTTGACAGTCCCATAAACAATATGCATCTGGTATACTTCGCATAATGCAAATTATGTAAAAAGCTTTTTTAAGATGATCATAAGAATGAAGAAATAGCATCCAACTTATTACAAAATTCTGTAATAATTTAATTCATTATAATGTCGTGAAGTAATCACGCGGATTGCTTTGATTAATTGAATATAATTTAATTATCAAAACAATTTAGTTATTTTATTTTATCAAGATCATTTCCAATCATTTCCGATCATTTTCAAGATCACTTCATTTCCTCTCGCTTGCTCGACATTGTGTACTTGCTGCACCATTTAGCAGGACTCTTAGTTTGAATTATAAAATGCATTATGGACATACAATATCTATCGATTCCGTCAATCTTTTTTATATTTTTATATTTTTTACATTGAGCACCTATTATAAGATTATTTTGTTAGATTATTTTTTTCTATTAATTTTTTATATGAGAAAATACAAAAATGCTTATGAAAATGCATGATATAAATGCATATAAGGCATGAAATATAGTATGAATACTCTTGTTTTTTAACCAGTGCAAGAAGCATGCAACAGAGAGGATCAGTTATTGATCAGTCAAGCAGAGTTGATCACAAGAGACTTGTACAGAGCGTGAATAAAATGAACGTCAAGAAAATAAGACAGAAAATCAATGTTGTGCAGATTTAGAACTCTAATACAGGAGATTAATCTTATAAGCTGCAGGCTCTGATATAGAAAGAGAACGTTTAATTAAACGCATCATGATCGTACTCATTGAACCGAATATAAATAGATTGTACTGGATAGAAGGATAGCCAGACGGATTAAGATTTTGGGCTTAAGCAAAGAAAGGACAATTTCTTGATTAAAATCTGACAATGGCAAGAAAAAAAATCATTTAGAAAAAAAGCAAGTAGACCACATTAATATTTAAACGTTATATTAGTTTAGAAGTAGAAAATAAGCTCAATTTAAATAAATTATTAATGAGATATAACCTTTTATACTTACCTTTGTTGAGAAAAGTTTCTATGCTCTAAATTAACTCTCACTTTTCGAAAATAATATAATCCTTGCAAATTCTCCAATTTAAATACTTTCTAATATATATCTACTGTGTCTATCGATAAAGTTAAATTAGATAAAATCTAGAACTTCTAATTCTAGCTACTCTATTAAACTTTTAATTTGAAAATAAGCTTAAAGTATAAAATTTAATTTAAATCTTTTTCATCAATCGAGAAAACATGTCATGTCTGTATTGAATGCACCGTGACAATAAGATTTTGCATCAAATTCAATCCATTGAGTCGATCATTGATATCACACAGCGGTACATACAGATCTTGCTGAGTCCTTGTTATTCTTATTAGTCTCTATACTGCTTTAAATATTAATAAACTGATAAATAAATCATTATTTTACTCTATGCGATCTTAATAAATGCAATTTTTTTCTTTAAAACACTGAGCACTGAGCAGGTGATAAATCAATAGTTTTATGATATAATTACAATCTTTATTTTAAGCTTTCTGTGCGATTAGTGAAAAGCTTTATATCGATATTTCGTCTGAAATGTAAGTCATCTGAATAAAGTTTTAGGTGTAATTTATCGATATTCGAATCTCTTTAAAACACCCAAAATTGGCATACTAATACGAAAACTTTTATTTAAATGCTCTTCATTTAAAATTGCGATATTTCAAAATATAATATATACACTTGTACCGCTCTTCAGAATTTAAAAAAATCTCGATTTTCAACAGCTAAGCCCCAGGAGACTTAAAACCTCAGCAACTGTGACTGCTGGATGCTTGGTCAGCAGCAGCTGTCAAACAGCTGCATTGTTACTATCGATGACCATTACGTAGGCCTGTATACCGCGTATATAAGCTCTTGTATAAGAAAAAAGAAGCTATTTTTAGCTTCAGAAACTTGTATCATAAGCTTCATTAACACGACGCGAGATGTAATCGAGAAAAGAATAAAAAGAAATAACGATGAAATAATAATAACTTCCATGAAGGGGGGGGGAGATGGGGAGAGGAGGGGGATCACTTTTGAGTAGGATTAGTCCAAAAATAATCAAGCTATTTTAACGGAACATTACAAAAATATTTCTCAAATTAATTGTAATCTTTCGTCTTTCAAAAATGGTGTCTCCACATTATAAAAAAAGAATACATAATAAGTATAAGTCATCAAGATAAGACTAATAATTGATCTCAATCAGGAAAATAACATTTACAGCAATGTGAATTATATTTCAACAATTTCTTCGTCTAATATATTATCAATTTTATACCATAAAACTTTTAATCTATTTTAAAGTGCTAATGATTATCGCTACAGTTTAAACGTTGAATTTAAATGTTTTTAAAATAAAATAAACTTTAATTTATTGATCTAAAACTGATGATAATATTTCATAATCGTGTCTTTTTCGACTTTCTTCTTGAATAACGCTGTCGAGTTCGCTTTGCAATTTCTCCTATAAAAAAAAAAAATCACATAGAGGAACTGAGACTACTTTTGAATTGAAGTGACAAAACTGAAAATGATATTTCAAAATGATATTTACAATAAAAATGACAAAATATGAAGTATAATTCGCACCCGCACTTCGGAATTGTCAGTTTCCCGCACCTCGGAATTGTCAGTTTTCTGACAACACACGGTGCGTTACAAGTACCGAATACAAATACGAATAATTGTTACTTTCATAAAGACACAAATATAGTAGCAATAATATCACAATTTAAGAATTAATTTTACATTAATAAAAATTGAATGTTTACAAATTTAACAGAAACATCAAGATACTAAACAAAGGCAGTAGAATGATTGCAGACAACAGTTCTTATGTTAATATTAAAGTACAATAATATTTTCCATAAATATTGCAAATTATTAATTGAAACACAATCGAGAAAGTGATGCTGGGTTTTACCCTCAAGATGGAATTATCCAGAATGGATATTTCCATTTCCTGTTGAATTCTTTTTTCTTTCAGATCTCCGAGCTGTCTACCAAGCTCTTGTAAATTATTCTGAAGTGCGGCTAAAAATAAACGAAATAAAAAATAACTGTCTATTAAAATATATAATCATATTTTTTAACCATAATCTTAACCCTAACTCACCCACAATCTAACCCAAACCTTAACCCTAACTCCCATAACCTAACCCAAATCTTAACCTTAATGACCACGTACGTATTTCCGTATCATAAACGTCGCTGCTACTGAATTCAACAGACTGTACTTTGATGCCGCTTATCGTTTCATCTCTGTTATCATTTACTTGTCTATCATCACCATCATCATCTTCATCGTCATCAGAACTACTGACATCTCCAAATATGTCCGCTAAAAAACAATACAGCGACATATTATTAATAAACGGTTTAAATAAACAATTTAAATAAACGGTTTAAATAAACGATTGATTAAACGCGTTTCGCTAGGTTGATTAAATTATATTCACAACAGAATAGAATTCAATACATGTCAAAATATGAATTCTACGTTCAAACATGTAAAAGTGAATTGACAAATAAGTTCAGTAATATCAAAAATTCATTTCATCTCTAATCATTAAATTATCAAACGATTTCAAACAATCTAATTCAATCAAATAATAATCAAATCGATTCAAACGCACACAAACTAACGCAAATCTCAGACAACATTTAGCAAACTCATCAAACTAGAATCACTTTAATAATTCTAATTCCTAATTAGAATAAATTCTAGTGATTCTAACCTAATCCTAGAGTGTTTTTAGACTTGACTGCTGGCATGCTATCGTCGTTATCGTCTTGAATTGATGACAACGCTTGATCGTGCGATTTCTCTTCTTCGAAGACCACTTCCCATTTAATATCCATAGCTTCGTTGTCCATACGAAATAATCTCTTCACTTCTTTCTCTATATCAGGCTGTTCTTGGTACTATATAAAAAAAAACACATTTTCAACACAAATTTTACATATAATTTATTACATATAAAAGACATAGTAACATTTTCAGTAATTTTAAAATGCAATTGTACGTTGTTTAAGTCTTGATTTTCCAATAAATGAGTTTTTTAGTTTTTAGTTTTTCGCATTTTAATGCAAAATGTACAAAAAGTCTACAAGACCTGGGTTATTGAAATGACTAGTGCGCCTGATCAACATAACAATGGTGCTATATAATCTAAAGCACTAATCATTGAGAAAATAAACTCGAATGATAATTTCAAGATTAAAATTAATTCTTTTACATTCAACTTGCAGCTTCCTGTTACCCACTAACATTAATTAACAATTACTTATTATTAATGATTAACTAATAGCTTTTGGAATCAATCGTGTGTTCACTCATCACTTGGGGACTCTGCGTTCACTCATCACTTTGACTCTGCGTTCACTCATCACTTTGACTCTGCGTTCACTCATCACTTTAACTCTGCGTTCACTCATCACTTGGACTCTGCGTTCACTCATCACTTGGACTCTGCGTTCACTCATCACTTGGACTCTGCGTTCACTCATCAGAGTCATCACTTGGACTCTGTTCACTCATCACTTGGACTCAGTATCAATTCACAAGTTTACATTATGTTATATAAATATTGATACTATTCAACTAAGTTATAATTTCTCAATTTTTAATGCATACAATAAATCAAATAATCAAGTAATGAAATAAATTCAATTTAACCTTTTTCTGTAAAACTTTTCGAAAGCGTTTTTTTCTGACATTTTTCAGCGGAGGACAAACTGCAAAAATAAAAACAAAATACTTTTACTGAAATTAAAAAAGAATAAAATCATAAATAAAACTCTAGAATTACTGCACTTCATATAAATTAGTCAACTTTATATAAATTAATACATACAATTTTATATTCAGTATTGTATATTCATAAATAAAATTATATTCTTATCACTGAATGATATTAAATAAAAATACAATTAGTGAATATTACATCAATTAGCAAATTGTCATTAAGAAAGTGGTTAGAACGTTGAACTCGATCGCAACAGGTTCAGGTTCGGGTTATTCCCGAATAGCTCACTATTTCTCTAACTAGCTGCACCCTTTAGTAAGACACTTAAACTGACAGCTACGTCTGCAACATCGTTCTTATAATACAACAATCCAAACGTTAAACTTAAATGCAAGTGATACAGTTATTGATAAACTGATATATATAAATGATGTAAGCAAATAAAGATAAATACTTCCGTGATTCCACAGATATCTTTTATCTTTCTCCTTTTTTTTCCCTCCCTCCGCATCAATAGGAACAACTTCCTCATCGTCCAATGAACAGATAAGCATCTGAAATATTACATTAAATTTTACAACAAATTGCCATTTTAAAATTCATTTTTTATTATATTTTTTACTTTATTTATTTTAAAATTTAAAGAAAAATCAACGGTAACGGACTGATCTTACGATTAGTATATACATACTATATACTTGTCGAGTCTTGACAGTAAAGCGGTTAAAGCGCTGAACTAGGACGCAACAGATCCAGGTTCAATTCCAATGATTCATAGTAATTTCGCTAACTTGCTGCACCCTTTAATAATACGCTTATATTGGCTTATACGTTTGAGACATCATGCTTATAATACGGTAATCCATGATATTAAACATAATTTTATTTTTTAAAATGACAATAATGCGGAGCTACGTAATTTTTACTACAATTAAAATTGAGAACAATTTGGCTTAAATTATCCATCACTCAATTATTATATATCTCATTAAAAAACAAAAATATTACCAATTAAGCGTAATTAATATAATATAAGTTAAATCATATAACATTCTCTGCATACCTGACTAATATCGGCAGTCTTATAGAATGATTTCCTGTCGGTAGTTTTTAAAGACTCGACAATGCAAGGCAAATCTACGAGCTAATAAAAACATCACATTTAAAAATCTAAGAACACAGTAAACTGTTTTATCGTTATAATCTTTTCTTTCATATCAGCCGAGATATACAAATGCAAAATGATTTGTTATACTGATTAAGTTGATATAAAGAATACAAATGCAAAACAAAAACGTAGCAAAAAGTAAAATACTTAGCGTGTAACATCAATATAAATACATTCAAATTCTCTAGTTACTTTAAAACGCGTCAAAAATATTAACTTAAACGAACTTGTTTAATATAATATAAATTTAAATTAGCCCAATTTATTCATTTTTTAAAGGGGCTTAAATATTTGACTACTCATAAAGCACGGAGAAGAAATCGCAAATCTTGATCTTTATAGCTGAATCAAACACGAAGATTTCATTAAAATAAATTTTAAATGATGTCAAATGACGTACCTTCGTGTTAAAGACATATCCCCCGTAGGTTAATTTACCGTGTCTCGCATCTGAAGCGAGTTCAATAGAAAGTTTATCTTTTAATGTCATCGAACCGTTTTGTACATCGTGTTTTAAAGCCATTGCTGGTCCCTGCATTAAATATATCAATAATATCTTGAGCTAATATTATAATAATAATAATTATGACTTTAGGATTATATTCCCATTGAAATATGTAATAATAACAATTTCTTTACTTATTCAATACTTTATTTTGTCCCAGAGAAAACTTATCATTTACTGGAGGTAATCTAAGAATGAACTGCTGCTCTTGATCAATAATTCCATCTTCTTTCTTCTTGCTCGCTTGTGCCGTCTGTTTGGCATTCATTCTATCAAACTAAAGTCTACACAGTAACACAAATAAAATGCATACAAATACTTGCCATCATTCCCTTATAAAAAAGAAAAATTACTTGCAACAAATACACAATGATATAATATGTTACAATTTTTAGATTTTTGAGAGTTGTGACTTAAACTATTTATGAAAACACTGTGACTCCAATATAGCTACATTTTTAATTAATCTAGTGTATAGATTTATTAAATTCCTCATTCTTTTACACGTTATTTTTATTCTTAAAACTACATATGGTGCGTAACCGAATATAACCCAATAAATATTTCTAAACCAAGTTATATCTTCAATTTGTACAGTATAATATTAATATATATTAAAAATATATGTAAATTGAAAATCGCTCATTTCTTGTACGATAACTTTAGAGATTAAGAAATAAAAAGTTAATTAGACCTATCCACATATAGGCCGACAACAAGTAATACATTTTATTAATATTGTATTAGTCATTACATTTATTTACATGTTAGACGAGTATTAAATTAATTATTATTCATTAATTATTCATTAATTATTAATTATGCTGATTTATATGATGGAATCATCTATTTTATTATGTCCAATCTACTGCTCAAAATGATCAACTATTTTTGATCACAGAATTTGATCAACCAATCAGATCGCTCTAATTCTATTTGATCAACCAATCAGATCGATTTCTTTTCTGTAAATTATGATGAGACCCAATTTTTGACACAAGTTCAAAGTGTATAAATTTTGATCACATATTTTTATCACCCCCCCCCCTCTTGATTTTGTGATTTAGGTAATGTTAGGCAGACTGGGGACGCGTAGTGTTCTGTCAACTGTTTCCCTGCTTTCTGCCAACGCTACCAGGGTTCTACCGATCACTGCAAGCATGTCAAGCTCAACGGGACTGGGGAAGTATAAGTGCAGGAGGCTGGAGGGGAAGGTGGCCGTCGTGACAGCCTCAACAGCCGGGTTGGTTAATTTAGAGAGTTAATTAGTTAATTTATTAATGGATAATTAGTTAAATAATTGTTAATTTTTAAAGAAAACATATCAAATAGCATTCCTCTATTGCTTGATGATTATAGAGTAAGGAAACTCAATGATTTGAAACTTTGATGTAATAATAAATAAAATTATTCTTAAAATTATTCTATATTTTTAATGTAAAGTCTATTTTATTAATCTAGTATTGGATTCGCAATCGCAGAGAGATTGGGGCACGAAGGAGCTCACGTTATTGTAAGCAGCAGAAAACAGAAACAAGTAACAGAAGCAGTAGAGAATCTAAAGAAACAGGGACTTTCTGTTACTGGACTTACTTGTCATGTAGGAAGCAAGGAAGATAGGAAGAAACTTTTTGACTTGGTATTTGATGCTACTTGCTTTGGGAACAAAATGAAATTAACTTCGTATAAAAGCTTGTTATTTTCATTTTGTTATAAGGGGAAGGAGTTATATGGCTTAACTCTCTTAATTAATAGTTTTTAATTAAAATTTTTAATATTTACAGTTTAGTACTAGTTTGATTGTTATAAATGATATATAATACTTTAATTCGAGTATTTTTAACGCATTTCTGAAATGAATTACGATGATATGATTTTGAAGGTTATTTGAATGGCTTGGTTTTTTATAGGTGAATGAGAAGTTTGGAGGATTAGACATCCTGGTGTCAAATGCTGGAATTAATCCGGCATATGGACCCATTTTGGAGGTCGGTTGGTTTTTCACAGTTTAGTTTACGTAATATTGAAACTAATTGTACATTAAGTTATTCGTGTGTTATTAATTTCTTTTTTTTATAGTAATTATATTTATATAATAAAAAGAACTGATAAAAGTCCATATTTCTTGAATCGTATTAATAAATAGATATTATTTTATTTGTAGACAAAAGAAGACGTCTGGGACAAGGTATGTTTTATTTATTGCATATTTGTTACATTATAAATTATTATTAAATGAATCAATCATGTATATTTATTTATACATTTTGTATTGTATCGCAATATTGTTTTAAAACTTTCAAAAGTTCATTTTTAAATCATTTTCAGATATTTGATGTGAATGTTAAAGCTTCATTTTTACTCTGCAAAGAAGCTGTTCCTCTAATGGAAAAGAAAGGGTGAGTAACTTAATAAACAAAACTTTTTACATATCTAACGTCTAAGTTGCTATTGTTTCATGAAATCTATATATATA
>JAQIXG010001792.1:0-20141 GCA_034700105.1 Oconnorella tubifera | reverse complement strand
ACGCGCCGATTGGACAATAATAAAATAAACACGTTGCTGATTGGTTGAGAGTCAATCAATAGAGTAACGTCATCGTATAGAATAGCCGACGGAAGACAGACTGGCTGTGATTTGATGACAAAAATTCATCAATTCAAAAGTTCACCAATTGAGAACTTAGCCAATAGACAACGTAAAATTAAGCCAAACGTATCAAACGAGAGATAAAATCATTCTCTTTAATTTGGCCATCTCAGAATTTTTATAGAGTTAAAAATAAATTGGTAAAAGCTGTAGACCCAGGCCTACTATTTGGGCCGATAAAAGCTGTCTGGGAAGTAATGCATTAAACTAAATTCTTTGCAATTAAAATAAAATATTAGAAATGAAATTATTCAGTGAAATTAATCAATCACATGAAAGTTTAATGACTGTACATGAGCAGTTAAAGTCAGTTAAAACAATAGTTTAAGCAAGTTTTGCAAATAAAACTTTGGTTCACAGAAGCTAAAAATTACAAGGTGTCTTGGAGAAAGTGTTGATATTAATTAGTTAATTCCTTTAATTATTTTAAAACTTAGTATTTTAAGAAATTTTAACAATGCCTTTAAACGTGAAAATGAAAACCAATTGTAACTAACTATACAGTTTATGTAAGTTTATAATTGTTTTATACTTTGTCACTAAAAGCTTAGTGTGCCTCTTGTACATTAATTTCTGATCAGCTTTGAACGCACACACACGTCTCAATACCTTAGCCATTACAAACCTGACGAGAACCCTGCTGAAATAATGCTAATAGTATAAATGTTATGAACACTCACAGAACAATGCCTTATTTGATGAAATGCCTGGTTAGCACTGCGATAAAAGCATTTTTAACATATGAAAGATGTTATCAATATTATAAACAAATATAATATTTGTTTACAATATTATTTGTTAACAATAACCTGATCTGGTCAGGTTATTGTTTGTTGCGATCATATTTTGTTATAGTGTGAATTGAGTGAGAGTAATGATTGAGGTTATTGTTTGTTGCGATCAGATCCCTTTCTTTGAGGATGTGGGTGCAATGACATTGCAGTACTTAGATATGCTGGTACAGAAAGATAATCTGCAGAAATCACAATTCTTTAAAGGACTTCCTTCTATCATTTCCAAGCTGCCAAAGGTACTTTCGAAAAAAATGTATAAATTATAAATTATAATTGAAATTTATAAAGGTAATTTATAGTAATTTCAAGTTTCCGTGATCTTATTTACGAGTTAAGTTGAACGTCAATGGATTATCATATTATCTGAACGATTTCTCAGACGTAGCTGTCAATTTAGACACCTTACTAAAGGGTGTAGAAAGTAATAGAAATGGTGAGCTTTCTGGGATATGACTCTTGACCTGTTGTGTTTGAGTCCAGCGTTCTGACTGCTTCTCCAATGAGCCTTGACAAGTGATCAGCAGTGATCAGCAAGTTATAACTTATAGTAATTTTGTGCTGTATGTATATTTCAGAGAGTCAACCTGCAACGGGTCCTACCTAGCCTGTCTAAGGAGTGCGTTAATAATAACATGATTCCCTTTGTCTTGCCTTGTATGATACAAATATCTGAATCAACAACAGATGAAGAGTTCTCCAAGTCAATCCTCCCCACTCTCATTCCTCTCTTTAAGATCACTGATCCCATTCAGGTTGTTATTAGGATGATTGTAAAGTGACCAGATGATAAATATTTTAAGTTCATCAAAATAAAGTATCGCTATTTGCGTTTAATGTATTTATTTTTGTGTGCTTGTTTTATTCTAGTTTTATTTCTTCAGTATTTTACTTTATGTATGCTTGTTTTGTTATATTTGACTTTAATTTTTTTATTTCTATATACTTTTTTTATTTGATTTTATTAAAATATTGTGCCATGATTTTTTTAAGAAGGAATAGTCAGGGATAATTTAACGGAAGACAATTTAATTTGTAATTTTGATGATTAGAAATTATTTGCTTTGAATTGTGATTATTTAAATTTTTATTATTTTTGTCTTTGAATGTATTTGAATCATTAGCAAAACAACAAAACAATAAAAGAATTATAATTATTTATATTATTATTGTTTTGGTTATTCATGAAATTGTTTAAATTAGCGTGTTAAGAGTCAAATGTTCTCATCAGTTGCAAAGCCATTTCACTAAATATCAATTAATATACTTTTTATATTGATGTGACATAAAGAATCTAGCAAAAAACTTAAGCTTTAGTAATTGGCACGATTTATTGGCATTATTTATTAATTGATATTATTTATGTCTGATTTTCTGCTGACTTTTACTGCCATTGTACTGAATAGAGATTATTAGACTCCATTAATATTTGCTGACATCATCATTTACTATTACTAAGGTAATGATGATATTTCTTCAAAACATGAGTCTGCTGTTGAACAAGACGCCACAAGCAGATATACGTAATCACATCTTGCCTATGATCACTCGAGCACTAGAGGCTGGTCTCCCTCAGATGCAGGTTTAAATATACATGGATCTTATCAGTTACTTTTAACTAATTCTTGGGGATGATATATGTGAAGATTCTAGAAATATATGTACCGATTCTATATACATGCATTTGTATTGATTTGATACATATGTATCGATTTTATATATATCGGTACTGATTGTGTACTTATGTATCAATTTTATACCTATGTACCTATTCTATACTTATATATTTATTTTATACATATATATATTGTATACATATGTAATGATTTTCAAAAATTGTATAAGGTTTAATTCTTAAACAATTAAATTTATTTATATAAATTATATATTGTTCCATATAATTGTTTCATAAAAAAATGTTTTTTGTGTTTTCCAGGAGCTCTGTTTGAACATCATTCCAACATTCGCTAATCTTATAGAGTACGCTTCACTTAAGAATTCTATTGTGCCGCGTATACGCAAGCTTTGTTTGCAAGCTCCTACGCTGGGTGTACGTTTTTACTCGTTTAATCTTAATGTGAATTAAAATTATTTCATTTTAAATAAAATTAAATAACTTCATTTAAGTTTATTTCAAATTATAATAAACACAATATTACAATAACTAATATTAATTAGTTATTGTAATAATTAGGCATGTATTTATTTATTTAAAATTATTGCTGGTTATTTTAATAAGCATAGTTAAGATAATTTATCTAACATCTAGATTACTATTTGTGAATGATATTGAAGTCATGATATGAACAAATCTGTGAAATGTTCCAAGTCAAGACTACAAATCTGACATTCTAACCATTTAATCGAATACTTTAAGTTTTAGTTATTGTACTTATTATATTATATTTTTTCTTTATTTGTCTTCTAATAATTGCTGTAGTTACGCGTCAACTGTTTGGTTTGTTTGGGTAAACTACTTGAGTACTTGGACAAGTGGTATGTACTTGATGAAGTACTGCCTATCATTCTTGAAGTACCTACGAGGGAACCGGCTGTACTTATGAGTATGCTTGGTAGGTGTTTGTTCTCTTTTGATTGAATTTTGAATAGTTTCTAGTTGTATTGCATGGGTTGCGCTTTGATGGCAGATATTTTACAATTAGTTATACGATTGTAAATTGCGACGCTTCATAAAAATGAAGCAAAATTTAAGAATTGAATAACTTAATATCACTTATCCTTTAGAAAGAGAATTTTATGTTTGTCACTCTAAAAGCGTAAAATTAAATCTAAATATATCTAAAAAACATCTAAAATATATAAAATTTATATATTTATTTTCTGTTAGGTATATTACGAGTAATGCTGACTCATAAGAAACTAGGCATCACTAAGGAACTTTTATCAAATAAAGTTCTCCCCTTCCTGTTCCCCCTCTGTATAGATAATGGACTCAACTTGACTCAGGTCTGTAGACTTGTTTCTTATTTTTCATCATTGTCATCATTATCATCATTAATATCAGCTGTGTTATTATATTATAATAATAATCATAAAGTTATATCTTTGTTTAATTATCATCAATTGACAGAACTTAGGTTCATAATAAGTACACGATGGCTTATATGAAAAATAACATTTTACCAGTTGGACACATTACAGTGCGACTGATTATATAATGCAAGTGAATGTATATCGCAGTATCACACACACAGCACAGTGTTCTATCTGATAAAGCACCTGACCAATGCGGTTCATCAGTAAAAGATCCAGTTTTTAAGATCAGTGCCAGATGCCTGTTGAGGCCTGGTGGTTTTTTCTCTTAATATTTGGGAAGGTTGGGGAACGGGAGAAAGTTTGAGTATATAATTACAATTGAAGTTTCTACATATTGCTGGACATTTTTATTTGACCAGCATGTCAAAATAAACAAATTATCTAATGGGGAAAATTTGAAGCTTAGATAAGAAAATGCTGTAAAATGTTGTGCATAGTTATATAAATAAATTTTTTAGAAAAAACTCGAGTCAAACACTGGTTTGACTCGAGTTCAATATTTTCTAACGCTGAAAGTATACAGCGTTACGAAATATTGTTAATAAACATTTTAAATATTAACCGCCTAAAACAGAGCGGTAATTTTTGACAGTAATTATTGTAATATTGTATTCGTTACAGTTTAACTCATTTATCACAATTATAAAAGACATGGTTAGTCGAGTAGAAACGGAACATAGAACAAAACTAGAACAACTCAATATGGTTGAAACGGAACAAAAGTTTGTTAAATTGTTTTATTTCATTTATTTTATTGATTGATGCAACTTATGTATTCTTTTCTGAAAATGCTAAAACAAGACCATTTATGAAGTGTGTTAAGAGTCAAGTCTTCTGTCATCTCTTTATTTCTGAGCATCTAGATCACAACTTTGACATCATCTTTGATATTGTTACGTGGTCATTGAATATTGATATTATTTTATTTTATTAATCAATGATATCATTATTAATTTTTAATATCATAGTCTGTCACAAACTTTTGTTGCTGATGTGTTGTCAATACAATCAAGGATAAATGCAAGCTTTTGATTAAGAGTGGAAAGATTCTAGATTAAAAATATTCATGATATAATATTATGGCTTACTATACTCCGGCCTTAATGTAAAAAATAACTTTATAAATATTATATAGTTTAACATAAATTAAATAAAAGATTGATTTGATGTTTTATTTTAGAACGTTACAAAAGTTTGCGCAGGACTCAGTCAGTGCAGGTCCTTCATCCAATGGACATCAAACCGGAACAAATGCAACATCGGATATCATGGTACTAATTAATGCTTAATAAATTAAACAATTTGACTTTGGAGTATGTTAGAAATTGTATATTAACAATTGTTTATTGCATTATTAGATTGAACTAAGTGTTTTAGTTAAATCTAATAATACTATAACACTATGGAATTTTGAGAGTTCACTTATCACTTAATTCTGCTTACAATGTTTACAATATTATTGATATTTAGTGTTAAATCTTTATAATTATCTCTCATTAAGTAGTCTTTTGTGACATTAAGTAACAAAGTAATTAAAAAGGAAACGATTAAAGAAATTTTATACTTGATTTTACTGTTGTAATTGAACAGTGCAATTGTTTCTAAGACTTGCAAGATCGACTTGTAGAGTGTTCAAATAATCAAACCACAGTCATTTACAACAGTTATATTTAAAGACATTAAAATTGTCACTATTTCAAATAATATGCCTTGTAATACAACTAGATTTTTCTGATTTAACTCTATAATATAACGTTTCATTCAGATGGACAGTTTTCTTACTGACATTGGTTTTGGTCGATCTACCGGGAGTGGATCTGCGACTAGTCGTGTTGGAGCTGTTGTTAATCCTCTCGATGTATCACCCAGTAATGAACAACCTGCTTCTGACACGCGACCAGACAATAAGGTGATTGGTTGATATAATATATTATGTGTGTTAATGCAATTGCATGTGTTAAATAGTAAATAAATGTAAGTTGTGTGATTCCTGATTCTTGTGTATTTCATTTACGATAATATTTTAATTTCTAACTACCTTGTTTCATCTTTCATAATCCTTCTTTTATATAAATTGTTATGAACGATGAACTCACAAAATCTTTGCAATGGATATAAGGAGGAATATTGGTTTTAAATGTTTGTTTCATGCATGGTGTTTCATGATCTACTTCTGTTTTTCGATTCATTATATTTATACAGATTTATTGTTTGCTTTCTCTGCATTATGTTTATATTACTTGGTATATTGAATAAATTGAATCATTTACTCTCTATCTGTCTGTTTTATCTGTTTCATTGTTACATATATTTTATGAAATTTAGATTTTTAATTGCCCTAATAAACTTATTCATATGCCTATTTTAAAAGTAATTCATGTTGCAGTCTGACTTAAATTTATCAAGAAAAATGAGTTTACAGGATGTGGTAAGGAATCTAGCTAGGTGGACTAGGAATTTATCTTATAATTTAAAAAAACTTTTACATTGTTTGTAAAAGAGAGCGTAATTTTGAATTATTTTATGTTCAATTTTGTAGTTATTAGTCATTACTTCGGTGAATGATGTATTTATAATTTATTACTATTTACTGTTAGTGTTAGTTATACTGTTACTGGTTGATTGATCTTTTATTTGGAAATTATTGATGCATTTCTAAACAATTACGAGAATATAAGTTAAAAGAATAATCAATTTTTGATGTGACTTTATAAAAATGAAATTACTACTAGTATTTAATTAATTATAATTAGTCAATGCTAATGGAATATGTATTTATAATAGAAACGATAGTAATATATTATCATTTTATTAGTCTGATAGTGAGTGAAATTAGTGAATGTTAATTTACTTATTCTCAATTGAATTGAGATGAATTTATAATCTATAAAGTAAGCTTTATATGAGTCTCTGTATTTGAAATGAAATGTACAATATATTGCAAAATCTTGTAATTTTTAAATAATTTCTTAAGATCCATTTAATAACCAGCAAATAAAAATAATAAAGTGAGAAAATTTCTATACTCAATTTAATAACTAATGTTCACTTTCTGAACAATTTTAAATGGATAAATCATGAATGTAAGCAATGTGATCTTTACTTGTGACTTGCTATTTCAACATCTCTTTGTACGTTGCTGTGAAAACTTTGTGTGAATATTTATAAGATCTTCAAATTTTATATCCGTTATTAAATATTCTAAACAGTAAAAAATAAAAATAAGTTATAAATAGTATAACACTCAAACACTTTCACTATCGGTGATGTAATCTTTTGTTTAATTACTCCAGCAGCCCAGTGCATCTCTTACAATGGCAGAAAAAGAAAAACTAGCCAGAGATCAACAGCTTCAGAAGCAATTAAAGTCTCAACCCTCCCTCCTCCCCTCTGCATCATCACAACCAACTCTCAATCAGTTCGGTAAGACAGGTCCCACCGATCTCACTGCAACCTTACTTGCCGGTAACGTCATGCCAAACTTTGGCAACACGAGTCTTCCTACCGCTGGCAGGCCGCCGGTGTTTGGAGATGTAGGTAAGGATTCCGGTGTGGCTTGGGGTGGGGCTGGTTTGGGAGTGGGAGGGGCGAACACTACGGTGAATCGTACGATAGATCTTTCTTTTGGTTTACCGGCTGCCAAACCTCAGATGATGTCCATGAACCAGATGTCTCAGCCTCCTAGGGGAATGATGATGGGGAGCAATTTAAGTGGAAGTACAATGGGAAGTACAATGGGAAATACAATTGGAAGTACAATGGGTGGAGGGAATATTATGCAAGGGGGAAACTTAAGTAACTCGACGATGAGCAATCCATTTTTCTCTCCAATGGGAGGTGGAGGTATTCGACCAATGATGTCGTCCGGTGGGTTTGGTCAGTCACAGGCTGTGTTTGGACAGGCAAATCAGAACACAGCGACTTCCAAACCGCTGTCCAATAAGGACATTGCTGACTTTTTAGGATGATAAAAATTTGCTTTGTATAGTAGTTTAACGTAAGGGTTGAGTGTAGGTTAAGTGAATAATCTGCTAATAACAATAAATTGTATAGTGTATATTTTTTTGAAGATGTCCACATATTATGAATTTATTTAAATGTTATATATATATTTGTTGTTTTGTTTGTAAATTAACTTGCATCTATTTTTTGATTAGTGAATTAACAAATTAATGATTTTTTGTTTTAGTTCATAAGACTAAGTTTAAGTTTTTAGTTTTTTTGTGTTATTTCTTTAATACAATTTTTTTTAGTACAATTGCTTTGTTTTGAATTGATTATAACATAATTGACATTAATTTTTGTTTGCTCATTTTTCTTTTTATTTTGTCAATAACTGTTTCTCTGCAAAGCAATTGACAATATTTGCATGTATGTTATAATAATGTTCAACTAGTGCAATGAAATTTCAGTTTTTCATTCATTACTTTCTGCAACCATATATAAAAAGTGTTAAATTAATATATTTTATATAATTATTATAAATTGTAGTTGAAAGTCACTATTAAAACTAAAGTAAAATTGTTTGAAATTGTTTGAGTTTGAAATTTGAAGTATAGCAAAATTTTCGACAGAATAGCTATGGAATCATCTGATTATTTAGTAAGATTTTAAAATTTATTGTGGTAAATTAAGTGCCAGTTGAGTCTCGATATGGACTTTTAATATTAGATTTAGAATTGTGAAGATAAAATATTTCTTGTTTAGAATATTTTGTATTTGTATTATATACTTAGACAATTGAATACGTTTCCAATAATATGTTATTTTGAAAATACAAGTTGGACATTATTATATTAAGGTAAAGAATTGTACTGCATTTATTTCACTTATGTGATGATTGTAACTAAGTATAATTGTTGATTACCTTGGTTCAAAAATTCATTCCATATTTTAATTTTTCTGGTAATATTGTCCAAAAAATAACTGATGCTACATTTTGAGCATTTTTAAGATTATCAGAGTAATTGGCTGATAATATTAGCCAATTGTATTGATGTACAAATATGTAATTGATACAATGACAAATACGTAATGTTTTGTTTTGTAAATTGTATTAAATTTGATAATAATGTCTGTGACTTTTAAATGAATATATCGTTTATATTTATGTTTGTGGTTGACTTGTAATTTATGTTAGAAATTAGTCAATATTTTTCATTCCGTTAAAATCATAGAGTAAGTAATATTGCAAGGAAGTATTTTAAAAAAAGAGATAATTATTTAACTTAATTAAGAATGAAATGACTGATTTCAATGAATGCCTAAAATTGGTCAAATCTTTGAGTTTCAAATACGAAATAGTTGTACTAGAATAAAGATCCCGGACACAAGTAATGTAAGAAATTATGACATTTAAAAAGACGCTGTTTCACAAATTTTTGCATAAAGACAAATACACATTTACCGGTATTTTATTTTGTGCAATAAATATTCTATAATAATTAGACTACAATCCGTAGAATTATTTGTGCGAGATAAGATAACATCTAAAGACTTTTCTTTAAATACGCAACATGCAATTAAAATCGGCGATAATGAATAAAATTTCAATTTAATTATATTAGATATCATGCGTATAAATACAGCATATAGAGCGTTTCAATAGTTCATATGCTTCAAATTGATAAGTTATGTAATTCCATTGAATGCAACTTCAGATCATTTATATAACAAACAAGTTCAATAAATATAAATACTGCGTTACACTTGTAAATGTGCTTTATTCTTTGTAATAATTTTAGTAAAAACTATATTCTATGCATAATTTAACACAAAGCATAGCAGTAATAAAAAATCTAAATTACAATATATTCACTCAATTCATTCAACAAATCATTCTCCAAATAAGTTAAACAGTGAAAGTGGCACAAACACTCAGTAAAGAAATGATCAAGAACTATCAACGAGATTTGACAATATTGCCAACGCTATAATTAACAGCAGTCAATGTCATATTGTTGAGCTTTGATGGAGAATTTTTTCCAGTGTTAGATAGAGCAGTAGTTCAATTAGTTACGGCAACAATAAATCCCAATGCTAATACTTTCAACTATAGACAGTTATGAGTGTGTTACAGTCCACACACTCATAATTTAAGTTCTCCTTAATATTTTTATATTTGTCTACATTTTCTAGTACATCGCAATACACAGAAGAACTTCATTAATTCAAGATGTTTACAATTGTCGTAATTTTAATTTCCAAATACATATAAAAATTTAATTATAATTATAATACTTTTAAATTCTAAATATGGTAATACGAAAACGTACGAAATTTGAAAAACACAAAATGCAAGAAGCTAATGCTTTGAATTGTAATGATCAATTATTTCACACCAGATTGCAGCAGATACATGATTGGTTTTAAACTATTCATTAAATAAATATATCTGTAAAGTCGAATAAAATAAATTATTGAAAATATAAAACCATGGATTTCATGAAATTACTCTACTATGCTTCACATAGAGCTAACCTGTAATGTATCACAGTTTAACTGATAAAGTTATTTCATTGAAATCGTAAGCATTTATGAGAGAAGTTTATACAAGTCATATTACATTTAAAATAAGAGCTAAGGAATCGACTTCACATAAAGCAAATGAAATGATAAGTTTTCTGCCACTGAGCTTAACTGTTAAAGTGTGTTGTCATCAGCAGATGAATTATGCAGTAGCTGTCAGAGATCACTGATAATCAAATTTAAACATGGATTAAAAGCAAATAATAAATTTCTTATTCTTGCATAGTTTAGTATTTATAAACATAATAGTTTCTACTTTCTTGCAAACTGATCTATTCAAAATAATTTAATTTTGACTTTGAGAATCGCATCAAATACAATTCACAGTTATAACAAAGCTATTCAAATAGAAAATAATCTCATTTATATCTAGATATAAATTCATACCAAATTAGGCCCGCATTTCATTAACACAAAATAAGTACAATTTAATCGTGAATTTAAATAACTTGTAAATCAAAATATAATTTATATACAAAAGAATTTATTCAAAATAATATCATTCATAAACTCATAACATACTAAGAAAAGTACCTTGAGATGCATGTTAAGAATACTCTTTTACTTGTACAATACTGTAAGAAAATTTTCATTTTGTTGTGATCAACAAAATGTTAATATTGGTAGGATTCAAGAAAACTTATCATTTACTCAAAACGTTTCAATAAGTGTGGTACTTATTTCATTTTGTATCATTGTTCCTATACAACAAAACTTGCTGCCATAATTCAGTCTTACTTTTATCCGCTCATACAGCAGCAGTTATCTTAATTAAACAGTTTTAATTAGTGCAGTTTTAGTAGTTTTGCTGCTGACGTTGTCTAAGTTGAACTATTTGCAGAAGCGCATCTTTTACTCTAGGATCTATCCTGCCCTGAAAATAAAAATCCATTAATTTCTTTTAAACAGTAAATCGCCTTTATCTTAAAGAATACTATAAAATCTTTTTCATACAGGCATAAGTAAATAAAGTTTTAGTCATTATTACGGACGTAATCATTTTTAATGTATTTTTTCATTATTTCAAATTTTCTACTTTTTTAAAATATATTTAGCAGTAAAGTATATAACATCGTTATACAAATGATAATTTAAGAACAAATCAAGCAAGCAGAAATTTATTAAATATTTATTTCTATCTCGTGTGTTGTTAATGCCTTAATTCCTGAGATTCAAAATCTTGAAAGCTGGAATTGAAATTAATTTTCTAGCTTCAAATAATTCTTTGTCAATATAAGCATCCAATTTTTTTTAATCAATACTTTTAATCTTTATTGCCTTAATCTCAATCAATTACTAAATATCTTAATTATTATAACATATATCTCTGCAACCATTAATGTCAATGTTTTCAAACAGTAAATACTAACCTGTATAGATGAGAGTAAATGACGCCTGTAGCTGCATATAACATCCTTATATCGTCGTTCTCTTTCCTGCTGAAAAACGGAATTAAAATATAACTTGGCATTTTAATAATATACATTTAGTATATGACTACTGACAAGACTCGTAATAAGAACTATCTGAAAATCGATATTTTGAAACTTTTAAACATGTAAACTTATATGGCATCTTGAGTACAATAGTATCACGATAAATACTTCTGAATTAAAAAATGAGTACCGGTAGTGAAAGATTTATTAAAATCAAAGTTGTCAGTCCGGTTATTATGTATCGTGTCAAAAACAGTAATAATCAGATTTGATTAATCAGTGATAATAATTTAAGATAATGACAAGTCACTTTTCTAACAAACGAGACACTAGAATAGAGTTTCATGATGCAAGGCACTCATTATTATGATCATTAAGACATGATGTAATTGAGTGCTGGTCCCATACAGTAGAAATCTTATATTGTAAATTCAGAAACTTAACATATCATAGAGCATAACAATGAATAATCTTGAAAATATACCACAACGGTTTAGACTTTAAACAGAAGCTTTAATAGAATTGTTCTATTAATTTTCAATATTAAAATAAATAACTTTAAGATAAGATCCTAACTTTCTCAGATTCCGGAATCTTCTCAGTATCCCCTTCTACTGTCCAAAATTCAGACTCTCCTTGATAAACATCCGCCATATTGCTTCCCCTGGGGGACATCAGTACAACCTGGGGAGGGGGTTGAGGGGAGATGGGGGAAAGGGAACGTGAATATATTGGTGTGGAGGAAGTGAACGATGTAAATGATCTATCGATGTGTTCCTCAAGAGTTGCGATGAACTGTCGCAGTTTGTTGTTTTGATCTCGCAAGCGTTGTACGAGATCTTGTGGTGTTGTGTAGCGAATCTTGATAAAATTTAAATAATCTTGAAATTGTGTAAATAATTATAATATTGCCAATCTGAGTACATGCTCTCGTCTAACATTCATGTTATGCCTAGCTTGAAGCAAGCAATTCAGTAATTTATGTCAAGTAATAAATTCTGAGTAGAACGACTTTTACTTTGTAAACTTCCTGTAATATATTCTAATCAAACACATTATGTAACTATGTATGCTGTTGTATGTTTGCCTTTCCTTCTTGTAGATCAAATATTGCAATTAATAATACTAATAATGATTGTTAAGAACAGTCATTATTAATAATAATGATTTTTACAAGTAAATATTTGTTCTTTTGAAGATTGCATTATTTGTGATATTGTAATATTGTTAAGAATTTTACTTTCTATCATTGATAATGAATTAAAAACATTTATTAACATCACAAGAACATAGAAGATTAAACTTCATACATGAGTTGATAGTTCCTTGAGTGTGTTGTTCTCCTCATGTAGTTGTCTGTTCTCATCTCTTGTTCTTCTCAGTTCTTCTCTCAATCTGTCACAACTCTCCTCAGTCTCTGCCATAGCAGAGAGAAGTTTCAAATTCTCTCTCGCAAACTCTTTCACCTTTATTTGAACGTATCTACAAGTAAACATCTTGGGAGAATTTATCAAGTTTCTGAATGGTCAAAAAGTGTGAAAAACTTGATAGGATGGACTCTAAATCAAATTATGGAGTGAATGATCAAGGAAATCAACGAAAATATGTTAAAGAAATTAAATGAAAACGTATGAGATAATAAATACAATTCAGAATCAACAGAAATTTAAAAACATTAAGTTCTCACAATGAATCAAATACAAAAACTTAATATAATATGTATCAATTAATCACACAGCTAGAGCGAATTGCAGAAAAACATAAAAAGTTAATTATATTAAAAAAGTGATATATATATGTAAATATATTTAAATACATGATCTATATGTAAATATATGTAAATAATTTATAATTGATAGTGATCTATATGTAGTTATAAATAAATGTTATTATTGAGTGAATCTACCTCTGCTCTGCCTCACTGCGTGGACTGAGGGCTCTGCCTTGTTCAAGTCTTTGTTCACTGCCTGTAGTCAGCTTCTCACTGAGGCGATACTGTAGTTCAGCCACCTGAAGGGACAGAGCGCGATTACTCGTACGCAGACGTTGTATTTCTTCCTCTAATCTACGACTTTCTTCCGATCTAAAAATGTTCAAATGGACACTACATTAAGTTATAGTATGTACCGTATAGTCATAACTAATAATGCAGTTATACCATATACCAAAATGCAGTTATGACCATATTATCAAAAGCCACTGCATTAACTGCTATAATACAGTCAGTCATTTCAAAGAAAAATTAGAAACAAAAAACAGTTCGATTGTAACTTTAATCTCTCATTTACCATTATGTACCATTATTACGGTTATCATTTTTACCATTTCTCATTTACCATTATTTACCATTATTTCCCATTATTACCAATTAATCTCTCATTTACCATTTTTTAACAAGGCAGTTTGATAAATAGATGGCGTTATATAACATGCTTCTTGCAACAAATCTTGTAAAATAATCCAATTTTTGATCAAAAACTTAACACAAAAAATACGACAATAAAAGTACAAAGGCAATAAACTTTTCATGTTTGCCCTGCATAAAATTTAGAAAAATATGATCATTGCTCAGTACTAGATCAAAAAACAATAATTACTTAAATTTAACTCAGTTCTATAATAAAACAGTTTAAAAAAAAAAAATATTAACTAAGTAGTTTTATATCCTCTGAAGCATTAGAAAAGACAAGACTTATTTATTAACAAGTGATCTCTTAAAATTCAACAAAAAAGCGCTCAGAAATATAGAGAAATGTATAAAGAAAAAATAGATAAGAAAAGAATAAAAATTCAAAGAATGAATATTTTTTAAATAATAATAATAATAATTATTGTAAACAAAGCATTGATTGCACTGACTTGCTGTCAAACAAGTCCTCTTCAGCGGTCTGCAGCCCAATGCTCCAAGTGATGACTGGACTGAATGGCTTCTGTTGACTTCTCCTTAGTTCTCTTCTCAAAACTTGATTCTCCTCCATTAACACTTGGTTCCTGCAAGTCAATCTATCTACCTCATCCCTCAGCGAATCAATCCCATCCGAGATTAAAGTATCATCAGTGACATCACTAGATGTCTCCACTTTCAATAAATCACTTTGTCTTTGTTGAGGAGATCTTTGCTTAAGTCTGATGAGATGCTCAGAAGTAGGTACAACTGAAGGATCCCTGATGACTTCCACTCTAACATTTGATGAATCTTCAGGAAAGTTCTTCATTTTTTCCATTTCCAGAATGTTTGAAAGTCGCTTATTTTCTTCAAACAGACGATGATTTTCATTTTCCAACTGGCATATCCTGCTGGTGAGATCTGATTCTGCCATCTTAGTGTGTGTACGATATTCTACAAGTTCATTTGCTAATGCTTCCTTCTCACTCATCAACGCATTACTTTTGTTTGTCATCTCTTCTCGAAATTCTTCAAATCGATGAAAGTTATGTTCAAGTTTACGAAAGTGTGAGTCCATATCTTGTTTTTCCATTGACAGTCTGTTGAGTTCCGCTGTCAGTTTCTCATTGTCCTCAAGTAATTGTTCGTTCATTGAAAAGACATCTTGATGCGATGCATCCATTGGAGCATCGCGTAATCTCTTTAATTCTTCTTCCAATGACATTCGTACATTTTGAGCAATTTGTTTTTCTCTTTCGTATAATTCTTCAGCTTCAATAAAGTCGCGTTCAAACTGTATAAGTTCCGCACGAAGTCTTTCATTCTCAGATGTAAGAGCCTCTTGTTCGTCCAACAAATCTGAACGATCCTTCTCTGCATTCTTCTGAGTCGTTTCCAGTTTTAATTTCAGCGTATCCAACTTCTCTCTCAGCTCATCTCTCAGTTCTTCCGCCTCCATCTCTTTTTCTTTCAATTTTTTTCTTAGTGAGTTTCCCTCATAAGTTAACTCGTCAATTTCTCCCAGTAATTCTTCTTCGTAATTAGGTGACAGTTGTGGTACTTCACGGTGAGACTCAAGCTGTTGCTTTAATTGATTATTTTCCGCTTTTATCTTCTCATGTTCACTTTTCATGCTTCTCGTAAGCTGATGCAGTTCAGTTTCGCTTGAAGCCAGTTTCTCGCGTTGAGTTTTAACTTCATCAGCTAATGCAGTCTTCTCAGAACGAGCTTTGTCCAATGAATTCATCATTGAAATCATCTCGATACTTTTCTCTTGAAATTTTTGCTCTAAGTCATACAGCTTTCCCTTAAGCTCTTGCACCGCTTCTTTATCTTTTCTTGTTGCTTCCATTCTCGAGTACTCCTGAATTTCTGTCGTCTTCTGCAAAACTCGAAGTTCACTTTCCAATGCACTGTTGCGTTCAATCAAATGCAATCGCTCCTTTTCTTTATTATCGTACGTTTTCAAGCAACTTCTAAACTCATCAAATGGCATCGTATGAGTAACTATTTCAAATGGCTTTTCCGCAAAACTTGCTCTCATTAAAGATGATTGCCTAAGTTCACCAAGAAGTGACTTGTAGTCAGCAACTATTTCTTCACATTCAGATTGCAGTTCACTAACCCTTTCAAGCTCTGCCTGTTGCTCGCTTGTAAAGTTATCCAGTGTGGCAATCTTTGCATCCTTATCGGTTGTCTCCATATTAAGAGCATCAACTTTTTCTTTCATCTGTTTTATTTCTGAATGAAAATGATCTCGTTCCTGATCAACGATTAGATCGTACTCGCACCAAGTTCTTCTAAGTACTTCAATCTCATCTTTAAGACTTGCATTTTCCTTGCGCAAGTTTTCTAAGTGATTGTCAGTCACTGCAGGTTGTTTTGTGTACTCAGATCTTTGGCTTCTTGAGATTTCACTATCACTATATGGAGCTCTAACTCCAGTTGCTTCTTTTGCGTCTACATTTTCGAAGCGAATATGTCGCACTGTCCGCTTTTGTGAATCAATCGAGTCCACTTCTTGCCCTTGCACTTCACTGGCTGTACTTGAAACAGTAGCTGGACCAAAATGATCAGCATCACCGACATCAATCAATTCCGTTTTTTGTTCAGATTTTACTTCCTTGATCGTGGAGCTTTCAGGAAAGTTTAGTTGAGGTGCAGCCGCTATAAACATTTTCTTCTCAGCCATGTACCACTGAGACGCTGTCTTTGTATCTGATGTAGGCAATGTCTGAATTCTCTCTGGTACTTTCTCCTGCGGTATTATTTGCTGAGCTGGTGATTTTACACTGAATGTTGCCTTGGTCTTAGCCAGTCTAGAATCGCTGCTCGCCCGACCTTCAACTTCTGCAGTGGCTAGTTTATCAAATTCAGATGATAAGCTCTTCACACTCATCGCTCCAACATCTTGTGATCTTACATTGAATCTGTCTAAACTTTCAGCAGTACTAATCTCCTCTCTAGCCTGATAAACCTTCTTGCGATTCTTATCTTTATCATCAGAAGATTTTTCTGGAATACTTTTGTCTCCAGCTAATCTTCTTTTCAGTTCTCCATTTGTTGAAGGAAGAAATGCCGGCATCACGACTCTCTCGTCGTGTCCAATCTGCAGCAAATAAATGCTCTGTTCCTCTACTGTTCTTTTTAAAGCAATAATCTCCATAGAGAGATCTTCATTTACACGTCGAAGTGTTGCATTCTCTTGCTCAATGACTGATCTTTCACTTCTCAGAGACGAATCAGATTTTATACTATTCCTCAGCTGCTGCAGTTTATATTTCAAACGCCTGTTCTTGTCGAGTATCTTCTCAGTCTCACGCAGTGCTTGCTGAAGATGAAGCCAAAGGGCGGACTGATGGTAGTCCTTTGGATGGGTGACAATCTCCACATCCTCAGATGCGCTCGATGATGATGATGACGACTGATTATAATCACCTCTTTTGGATTGACGAAGGTATACTATTTTAGCATACTCTCTGCTTCCAATATCCCGGTGCGATATTCCAGCATCTCCTGCACCATCAGGTGATTTACTTTCTGGTTTGCTTGTTTCTTTCTTTTCTCCAACGGCTTCCTTCTTATCTTGCATAGCTTCTTCTCTTTCCTGAAATTTACGATATAATTTCAATTCTTGTTCTTTTAAATATTCCTTCTCTGATGTTAACACTTCCAAGTCTTTCACAAGTTCCTGAACCCTATGTTTTAGCTGATCATTCTCCGCACACAAAGCTTCTCTCAGTACAGCATTCTCTTTGCGCTCCACTTCTGCAGCTGATGTATATTGCTCCAGTTTAGCATCAGCGGTCTGAGTAAGCTCAGTGATCCTTTGATTCAGACGAGAAACTTCTGAATTCTTGCGATCAAGCGCTGATCTAAGATCTGAAACAAGGGCAGCCATTTCTTCATACTCCTCAGTGACAAGTTCATACTGTCGTCTAAGTTCTCTTTGGGTTTCCATCTCAATCTCAGTCATCCCAATTCTTTCTTTAGTTTCAAGACTCTCCTTGTCGAGTTTACTTGGTATCGTTTCCGCTGCAGACACCCGAGTAGACGGAATTCCAACTGCAGCTTTTAAAATGAATGTAAATAAAGAGTTACAAATTCAATAAACTGTAGTGAATTAAACAGAGTAATTATAGTCTTTTACCTAAATTAATAGATTCAATATTCAAGATCTGGCATGACATAAATGCAACTAAAACAAGCGTAAAGCAAGTTTAGTTTTGTATGAATCACTCAAAATATAATTATGTGCTTTGTTCCAACATTAGATTAAACAAGTTTTTGTATTACTAACATTAAATCATATTATTATAAATGTGAAAATAAAAGTTTATACAGTTAAGATAGCATCAAAAATTATTTACTCAGAATAATAAAGCGTAAAGAAAGAAATCAGATTCAGCATGGAGTTGTTTTTTTTATTGAAATTCATTAAATTTGTATTAATAACAACAGAATATTTAATAATATGTAATAATAGCAGAATATTTTAAATATTCACCAGATGATGCCGTATCAACACTGTCACCATCTTTGCTAATTCTTCTCTCAAACTCGACCGCGTGTTTATTTTGTTCTCTAAGTTTTTCGTCCATCTCAAGAATGGTCTGAGATTGTCTCTCCACAGCTTCCTTCAGTTCACTGATCTCAGTCATCAGGGAAAGGTTCTCAGCTTTCGTTCTCTCCGCTTCGATGTTAACCGCTTCAGTTTCTAGCCGTGTATTCGTCTTAGCAAACGAGAAGATAAATTTCAATGATAAGTGCATTCATTTTAATAGTATACAAAGTAATATAAATAACAAATGTTTCTACTCAAAGATACAGTAGCAAAAATAAAGTAAAAAATTAATAAAAAAAACAGCATAAAGATAAAGTAAATTAATAACTACTGAAATTAAACAAACTTCTTACAATATGGATTGTTTTAAACCAGTATGAGAAGATAACATTAAATAATACATGCTATCTTTTAATAGCAATCTAGGTAAACATTTTTGTCATAAATAACTTTTTAATAAATAACAAACATTACGAAATTTATTAACATTCTGAGCATTATTAACGTGATTTACAATTAATGAATATTACAAGATTTTACAGTCGCCAATATGCAATGTAATATAAATAGAAAATGTTACTTACACAAAAATACAATCGTAAAACAAAGCAAAAATTAAATAAAAAACAGCAAAAAGACAAACAAAAGTATTTTGATAAATATTAAAATTAAAGTCTTGTTACAATATAGCTTCTTTTAATCCATTGTTTTTGATACCTTTGCTTCTAGTTCAGCCAGTTTCGCTGTAAGTTTGGTGTTATCCTCCAGTAGTGCATTATGCTCCTCAATGGTTTCACGGAAAATCTTCTCCATATCGTCCATCTCTGCATTCTCAATGTCCTGCACTTCCTTCAACTTACGATAGTCGGAGATGAGACCTTCGTTTTCTTCTTTCAATTCTCTCGCAAGAACTATCATCTTTTCAACTTCGTCCATTTGAGCCTGGCAAAAAGTGAATCTTTCATTTTTTTATACCTGAATAATATAATTCTGATAACAGAGAGTGGTAGCTTAGTTGATAGAGAGTCATTGAATCAACTAGTTGGTAGTGAATTCAAAACTCAGTTACAAACATTTAATCTTGAATTGATCATTCCTATTAGTATAATTTTTATTTATACAAGCCTTCATGTATTTCTTGTAAACTTATTGAATTTATCAACTGATGATAAATAAACTTACTCATTATTAATTGTATAGTAATGCTGAATATGCCTTCATGTTAAATATTGCTTTTAATCTTTTTAGAATCAATT
>JAQIXG010001791.1:0-20155 GCA_034700105.1 Oconnorella tubifera | reverse complement strand
TTTGATTGATAGTGCTAATGTAAAAAATGCATTATTAGAAAATGTAGTTTTATCTTTTTGTATATTTTTAAAGCTGAAATTATTATTCCTGTTTCACTAATAATCTGAAAATACAAATTACATAATTTATTTTATAAATCTTCATTTACTAAGATAAAACATGGTCGTATGCAGGCTCAGATTTTAAATATAATTGAAAACAACTGAAATTGTAGACGTACACTGCATGATATATTATAGATATATTATATATAGATATATAAAGATAGATATTCAGATATATTATAATCTCATTTTATAATTTCACTCTTAAATATACATTTATTTTAAACAGAAAAAAGGCAATAGTAAGAATTTCTGATACATTCATGTTTTATTATATACGTTCTATATATAATAGAACATATATAAGCTATCTGATTAAGTGAAAACTGAAATATAGCCTGTAGAATTCATACTCGTTCTTCTTTAATTCTTTACATTTATTTATGATCTTGTCTAGTATATAATAAATACTAAGGTCGGTAAATAGAGTAAAAGTTGTGTTTTACTAATTGTAAATCGTATTTTAGTGTTATAATATTTTTTTCTAAGAAGGTTGCTACTTAAATACTATGACCTCATTGACCATGTTTTCAATTGAATCTTCACGATATCCAGGGATCTCACTCAATAAATTAACTCAAGTAATATTCTAATACTACTTGAAACAATAAGAAGTTGATGTTTTAGAAACTTAAAAACTTAATATTTGAAAACTAAAGGTCAGCGATAAGTGATGGGTTAAAACTTTGAATACACATTTCTGAAAAATAGCTCAGTAGTACACGTGCATAATTTTATAATAGCTAATATTTACTCGTCAAGTGTAACACTTGAAGTAATTTATTGTAAAGTTAAAACTACTCGATTTTGTGTAATAAAAGTTTTATGACAGTAAACATCTATGAACATGTACTGATTAAAGAAGTTCAATGTTACAATTTTATTTAACTAAGGTATATTATTTTATTTAACTAAGGTATTTAACTAAGGTCGTATACCTAAATATGTATTATTTTATTTTATTAAGCCCGCAATAAAATTGTTAATTATACTTTATGATCATTATAAAATTAGACCAACCAATTATATGTAATATTTAAATGTAAACTGTACGAAATACGTAATATTTAATGTAAACTGTATACTTATAATATTGCGGATATTGTTTTATATTGCATATAGTTATTATAAGTCTTTTATACGAATTTAATATGAACTTAATGAATTTAATCTTATAACTAATGTAACTTTATATGAATTTAATTGCAAAGTTGCATTTTTTGTCAAAGTTATTCCGTATACAGTATATAAATGTTTATAAATCTGATTATCTTTTTACGCATATTTTTGTATATAAATAACATGTTATTAACTTAATTAACTTAATAATAACATAATTGTAATCCAATATTATAATGAATTGAACATAAAAATAATAATATACATTCATTTATTTAATCCTAATTTATTTTAATCTAGGTTCAAATCCCACCACAAATTCTCAAACATTTCCAATACAATCTTTATCTTCAACAATCGCAACAAGTTCAACTTACAAAAACTATTTAACCAACCACACTGCAACCCCTCTACACCCTCCTACGTCACACTACTCTCAGCCAATCAAAATCTCGCAATGTTCACGTCTGAACGACGCGATTGGTCAGACGTTCGATCGTCAACGTGAAAGTACTCAGCTAGAATCTCAGAATTTGATGCGTTTTAATGAGAAAGAAGATAAAGTTGAAATGCTTGAAAGAACAAATGCTGTGTTGACTTCACAAGTTGTAGAGGCACAAAAGAAACTGATAGAATTAACTGTTTCTAGGGACTTGGCTTTAATGTGTTTGAAACTAGAAAAAGAGTCAAATAAAGAATTGAGTGAGATTAAACACGCGCTGATTCAAGCTAAAAATCATACAACTGATTCGCCTTTAACTTATAGATAATATTTTAATTCCATTTAAATAAGTTTGTTTAGAAGAATTTAAAGTGTTATAGTTTAATAGTTGGATTAATAGAAAATGTACTTGTATTCCTCTTGTATTATATAACAAAGGAAACTATGTTAGCTGGAATTGACTTTAGCAATATTACGACTGTAATTGTGATTATTTATAAATGGGTTTTTTTCTAGTCGTATAGGATAAGCAAAGTTATCAAAAATATATAGTTTCAATTTATAGTTTCTAGCTGTAATCTGCACCTGAAAATTATTTTTTCATTTCTGCATCATTTCTTAATGATAGGATGCCTAATGACAATGAATATTAATAACATGTCTTAATGTATATTTATTAAAATAACTCTTTTAAGCCAATATATTAGTTTTTAACGTTTTTTTATTGAGTTTTGATGATATATATTAATACTACTAATATATTCCTGAATAAACAGTCTGATAATTTATAGCTTCTTGTTATAATAGCAATTTATTAGTAATATATTGATTACTATTATAATATATTGCTATTAAAATTACAGTTAATACAATTGATGATATCGGGAGGTTGAAATGAATGGCATGATTTCACAAATTGTTTTACAAGCGTCCAGAAATTCTGCATGTTGACATTAAGGTTTTTCTTATTTATACGGCATAAAACATTCTAACACTGTCAACATTTTGCAGTATTAAATTAATAGAAAACTCCAGAATAAAGCCTGATGATAAATTCTCAATAATATAATTTTTTATAAACTCATCAAATTTTAAAAAAAATTATTGAAAAAGGTTTCATGAATTCATTTATAAATTTAGTCGTTGAAATATTATAACAACAATAAGAGAACGATGTGAGAATTCAAATATTTGTTAATTTGCAATGCTGTATTCTATAGTAAAAATATATATTGACTTGAAATTAATTTATATAATGAAATTATGAAACTCAATTACTTCTAATATATTACAACTGGAAATATTATGAACTAGTCCATAATATTGTAAATAAAAACAGCATGCGAAACAAACTGTGCATGGAGCAAAATTCCATTTAGATAAAGTTTCAAAAAATGATGGATTGTGCAGGATTCAGCGAAAATATTGAAGGGTCATTAAACTTAGAAGCATGAATTCTGCAGAGTATACTATAGATTCACAACAGCAATTCAATGAAACATTATCATCTCAGAAGATCATTTTTTCTGAATTTGATTCAGTTTCTTTGTGCAGTCACGCAATACAATCATTTGTTTCAGTTTCTTATCAACGAGCACCTCGGAATTGACGGAATTGGAGCAAGATTAAAATGTAATATACAATATACGATTAAATATCATATTTGGGATTGATTTTTTAGAAAAATCTATTAAAGTAAAGAAATAAATCTTTTGGTAAGGATATGTTTTTACATCAAAAACGTAAGAATTGAATATCTAAGATCCAAATGCATTAAAACTGTTCTGAATATTATAATAATAACTGCAGCTATAGAGAATTCGCACTACCGAATAACTTTAAAAAGTTTTCATTCTCTTTACAAAGTTGATAAGTACAAGTTTACAAGAATAATTTATAAAATTAATAAATAAAACTGCATAAATTGAGAAATAAAAGTTGATACTACGCAAGCCACCACGTAACTTAATATGTATTTATAAAAATCAACGAGTATGTGACAACTATATTGCTTATTAAAAACCTGCTATTATAATTTAAGTTTATGTTTATACATGTTAATGTGTAAACTTAACGCAAGTCATATTTGATTTGATGATTTCCAATTTTTCCACTGCTCCAGCCACTTTCAGCTCGTTTGTTTTAAATCTCTACCGGTCATCGCTTTCAATCCACGCTCGGATGCCAACAGATATAATCGATATATCAAAACAGTCGTTTATTTGCCGCAAAGCTTCGCTAAGGCCCACTGTCAGATATCGCCACGCCTCAGCGATGACTTTGTCATCGTCTAAATTAGCATTGCGTTCACGTAGCGCAGCCGTAAACTCACGATCGTAACGCTGCGCGGAAATTGAGATCGATATCGTTATGAACGCGTACTGAAAACGTAAAGTATACTAAAGAGCGGATAAAATTGCGATGCTGTTTTTAGCTAACGAATTACAAAATAATATATCTAATATATTTTTTTATAAAAGAAATTTAAATTATGATTTGTTCATTTTATAATTAGCGTTGCGCGCAGTAACAAACTTCTACAAACTTCTTTCTAATGAAAGATATTAAGGAAAAATAATCCTAAGCGGAAATCGAACACTGATATGGAGATAACAACATTTACTGAGTTTTGAACTTAACATAACTACAAATACTTTTAAAAAGACAATGGAAAGCACTGAAGTAAATATGGGCCGAAATCTAAAACATTACATTCCTTGATAAAAAAGCATCCACATACTTTTGACCACAAATTAGATGCTCTATTAATACCACAGTTCATCCAACAAGCAAGTCGAATCACGTGAGTCGGTTCTATGAGGTGTAACGTACAAAATCTCATCATCTCATTCACTGCGGATGCTGCTTGATTGAGGAATCGATGAAGTTCAGCAAGGACACGAGAGTTAGAGGATATCCTGTAGTCCTGTGTCCGTCTCGCTCTCGCTCAGCTATTATCTCAAAACAAGGTTCGGTTACTAATTCTGTACTTGGCGTAATACGCATTATGAGTGCTGATTCAGTGATGAAATGTAATTAATGATAAGTGAAAATGTGCAGTTAAATGTATGTGTGTTTATATGTTTATAAACATATTTAGTATTAACAATTCAACATGTATAGTATTATTGTATAGATGTTATTGTCTAAGATAATTGGAAATTTCTTTGTGAGAAATATAATTAAAAGCCTTTGAAATAAATGCCACATACGGTACGTGTGACATTGGTTGACTTATTCTGATAAATTTTAGCTTAAAAAGTTATTTAATCAAAATTAAATTGTGTAATTAATTTGTTTTGTTATATTTAATCGTGACTATAATTAACTTGTTTTTACATATATAATATTAGCCGATGCCTATCCATGGTTTGATGTTTTATATTAGTCCGACTACCGGTAGATGTTGTTTTCAACAAATTTTTTTATTATTAATGCCATTAGTTATATTATAATAAATTTTGATGATTTTAATAATGATAATATGATCAGAGATTAGTTTGAATCGAAAATATGATACTGTTGAAGTTATTCAAGAAAATTTCAAAACTACTCTATAAAATTTAATAGCACTAGTTATTTTTTAAAAAAATTCTATTTTGAATAAAGTGCGATATTTCGGCTGAATTGTGACTAGTTACTGAAGTATACTGAATGTTTACATCAGTAACTAGTCACAATTGCATACCATGATTAATTTATCAGTATAATGATAACATCGCTTATATTTGTAATGATAAAACACATATTTAGAATTTCATTGTAAACGCTCTGTTAAAACTCAAAGTCTAAGCCATATTTTTTGTATAAAAATTACTCGCAATACTTTGTGCTTAAACGTGAGATCATATTCGTCACTGTCGGTCTCCTGCTATGCTAATTTTCGACGATGCAATCAATATTATAAGTTGGTTGATTTTTTTGATTATTAGTAAAGCTGTCGGATTTTTACGTTACAAGCAATAGTTCATGACTAAACTTAAAGCATGTGAAATAGTCATGTTTTGTTGCCTACATTGAAATTTAAATAGCAATAATTGGCCGATGTAAAATGCGTTTGGCTTTAGGCCTAGTTTGAAAGTTACCTATATAGCATTCCTTCCCCTACCTACTCTTTCTCATTTTCTCTAGGTTTTCAAATTAATTCAGATTTGCATTCGTGGGGGGGGGGAGGGAGGTAGAGCGGGGGGGAGTATACTAAAGTCACGAGCTAAGTTTAATCATATGCTTGACACAGGATGTATTTTATTGATACTGATTGCATTTATAGGCTACACTTACAGTTTTGCTTTATCACGGTTTCGCAGCTTGATTTTAAAACTGAGCTCATGAAAACAAGATTAGAATCATTCAAATCCGGTTTCTTCCGTTTGTTATTAGCGTGCGTGTTGTAAAAAGCTTTTTTTAGGCGAAAAATTTAGTGATTTCAGTTACTGGTTTCAGTAGATGAATGTTAAATAATTTTGTTAACAATACAGTTCGAGACTGTAGTAATTGCAATTCTTAAATTCATGACAGATATTTAGATATTACTGTATATGAATTACATGTTTTAACATGGCTAATTTGTTTAAAATGTTCTTACTATGAAAAACATAGTCATTTGAAATAAAAATGTGATGGAGCTGTTTTTTAGAGAAAAATAATAATAGTTACAGTGACAATTGTACGAATCTCACATTTACCACAAAATAAAATCTTAACAAATTCAACCAAATTACAGAATGTTAACGTGCAGATTAGTGACTGGTGAAATAAAAAATAGTATTTTTTTACTGCGGTGATTTATAAAAATTATATTAAAAAGTTTTACCAGGCAGCATAGTTGACAACAATAGATTTAATATAGTTTATTGAAATAGTGACTGAAAAGATTTTTTTTCATAAAATTAGAATGATGCGATATTTTTTACCTTTTAATACGAGGCTGTAAAAAAACTTTCTTATCAGTTTTAAGAAGCAATCACGTTTTTCTGTTATAATCATATTTACATAACAATTTTCCATAATCTCTGAATGGTTTCCATATGATGTTAAAAAACTGAACAAATAAAAACGTGTTACTCGTTCTTGTTGAGAAACTTTGCTTTTTAATAAGCAAAAATACTGTTGAACAGTTTAACACATATTTCTGCAACAATATCTAAAACATGTTTTAACATCGTTTTAACATTTTAATATCTTTCTCATTTAGAAGTCTGTAATGAAATGTGAGTCTGCCACGAATAATAATAAAAAATACCATAGGCAGTATCATAGATGTAGCCTAATATTTAGTTTTGTTCTTTATTTCCGCGTATATCAAATGTCTGTCTCAATACTAAGTTCTATGATTTTCTTAGTATGATGCATCTCCGTTAATATATTAAATGAACAAAGGAAATATGATGTAAACAGTTGATGTAAATAACATTTTGACATTAGCATTTTTCGTCATAAATGTTTAGCTTAAGTAAATTATACACCGCGTCATCTAATAAGATAGCATCGAACAATAGTCTATCTGATCTTAAAATTAAAAGCCACAATCATCATTATACAATCAACTTCTTGGAAGATACGGTAGATTCGTAACTGTACAACGAAATCAGATTGAAACTTTGAATCTTTTCTTTACTTATTTAGACTTATTGTTACAAAGCATCCAATTAACCGATGTTTTGGTAATCTCGACGTTGGCAATACAATTTATTATGGTAACTTTATACTGCAATGTGACTATAGCTGGCAGCGCTTTCTATTACGATGAAATTATTCGCAGTAGACTGGAGTCTAGGCTCATGATTTCACTTCTACTGCATATCAATTTACGCATTTGTTTCCCATCAGAATTACCAGGCCTGTTTCAGCAGATTTATCTTACATGCGATTTGGCAGACTGGCTTTTTTTTAGTAATTTCTGCTTCGTTCGTTTCATGTAATCTTTAGTTGTTATTTAATATGTAGAAATTGAAGGCGAAGTTAATATTTTTTTGACGACATAACGGAAATTCGGTAAGTAACAATTCTTGTTTAATATTAGTGATTTTTAAATGTAAAATATTTAATTTTGTTGGATATTATAGTAATTTTAGATGCATATCTAATGTCTCAGATTGCGATATACAGATATTGTAAATTTACGTTGTATTCTGATTTATGGTACATTAAATTTTGTGCATTTTAGTTCAATTAAAGTTGTACTTACTGGTATTACATACACGATTCTTATATAATGTAATGGCATACTCTTGCAGATTTACGTGTTTTATAGAGAGACAAACTTGATTAATGCCTCTAAGCAGAGCATTACAATACGTACTAAATTAAGCATTAATGCTACAGAAATTAAATCAGAATAATATTTCAGTTTATGCTGAATGGCCAGTGTCTTTGAAGTTTTATTTTCAGTAAATCATTTTAATTTGTTTTGCATTCCATCAGAAGCGTCACTAGGGGGGTGCGGGGGGGCGGGCCGCCCCGGGTGACACCATCACAGAGGGGTGACACCAAAATGAAAAAAGTAAAATTTGACAGAGCAGACAGAGCTCGGTCTAGTCGGGTTTCATAAACGTTCATAGTTAAATTGGACCAAAATTTTCTTGCACACAAAAAATTTCACAAAAAAATAAATAAGAATTGAATTGTACAGAGAAATAACAATGGGCTCATTCATTTACGCTTCAACGCGAAGCAAGAAGCCAAAAAAAAGGTCATCACTTTGTTTTCGGAGGAAAATTTCGGTCCAAGATATTTTTTTACTGCTGTGTTCATTTTAGCCAACGCAGAAAAAAATGGCGCCGCTACTGGGTGACACCATGAGCTACCGCACCGGGTGACACCAACCCTTGCGACGCCAATGCATTCCATACAAATACAAATGACTCGTGTGTTTTTTCCGGCGAGAGAATGCTGTTTGTAGCAAGTCTTTGAAAGGCATTTCGTAAACAAAAATAATTGATGTCAAAGCAGATAGATGAAATATGGTTAACATCTCAATTTCGTGTATAAATGATTTATGGAAATCTAAATATTTTTGAACAGATTTTAACAGATCAGTTCGTGCTCTATTGTTTAAAGAACACATACAATTCGTGGGCTTAGCCTATTTTCTAATTTCATTTTCGCTTGGAATTTAGACACGCATTTTATTAACTGGACTAAAGAGTTGTTGGATATTTCTTGTTAAATTTTCTATGTTTCTTATATTTTAAATTGTAGTAGTTGTTATATTTTAAATTGTTGTATCTTATTTTAGGAGATCATTTTTATTTTGTATGCTATTTTATGTATATAATTGCAGATCACTACAATACAGTATACTGTAATATAATAGCCAATTAAATTTGATATTTAACGTAGACTAAAATCTTTGAAATTTTAAAACATGCTTGTGATTTTCTCATTTAACATTAATAATAAAGGAGTGCATTATATTTGACATTAGCAATATTTAAAGTAGTCAAATTTCAGCATTGCCTCTGGCTTTATAATCCCTTGCATTGTATTATACTTCTACCCTTGCTAATTATATGTTGTTTATTCGACTTTATGAATTGATGGTGTTTTATAATTATAGCTGAAGGAATAATTGATAGATTAGGCCTTTTTGTTGCTGGGTATCATTTTGCAAATGAACACAGGCAGTCTTTGTTGAGAAAATCTGGCAAATGAGAGAATAACTTCAACTTATAAGGTTATATAGGCTTTTACAATGAATTATAGTTTTCAAGTTATTAGTCTGTCTCAAGTTCTTATAGGCACCGTATTTCTGTTAGCAGATAAAAAAGAAAACTAGTCATTCGAATTATACATTAAGTATTATAAATTAAGAATTACTAAAAATATTTCAGAAATTAATCTTAAAATAAAGTTTATTAAAATGGTTTATAAAGACAAATGTCTAAGTTTTGCGAGAATCAATAATAAATAAATCAATTATAGTTCAACGTCTGTTTAACCGTGGAAGAACGATTCCACAGACGTCCCTTGACGGTATGCATTCACTATATTTTGTATTATTACGTTAAGTTTTAAACTATACTCTTACTCTTGTTATCATTAGAATGCAATACTTTTTAATTCTATGTGCAATTTACGTTAAAACTTTCTTTATCGCTATACTATTCTTCAATTTTGTTTCGAAATATTAATTAAGTTTTTTTGACATTTTCATCTCATTAATTATTACTAGTGTTATGATGTAATGCGCATTTCGTGTAAATTTCACTATATTCCAAAGCTTTCAGCATCATCGCACCTGTTCTAAGAGAAAAAGCCTTCAGCTCATCAATGCCAGTAACAATTTAGTTGTTATTTCCTTAGAAATACACGCTGCTAATTGCAAGTTACTATTTTAATGTCAGTCTTTCTTTTCTTGCAAACAATGCGTCAAAACAAAAGAAATCGTCGCCTTATTTTAGAAATACAATAATTATCAAGGCGTCACACTGAATAATAATTCGAAATATTTTGTTTAAATTATCGAGATCTGTTAGAATTATTTTAATTATTATTTTTAATTTGCAAATTAATTATTTTTTTCCAAAATAAAAGTTTTTTAAAAAGTCTTAAAAAGCGTATAGGCTATATATTCTAGTAAATTATAGTAAATTTTAAATAGTAAATTTTGCATTTAATTAATAGTCGTATTAAATTTTGTTTGCTAAGACTATTTTAACTATATAGTATATACTCTGAATAAATTATAATAATACAATGAATTTATTAATTTTACTTGCATGGTGCCATATAATTATAATTAAATCATTTTTAATTTAGTAAATTATTAATTATAGTACCAATCATGTTATATATCACATTGTAATTTAACAGTTTAAAATAATATATTGCACTGTAATGTTAAATTAACATGTTAATTTAATAATAATATAATATAATAAACTAACCAATGTAATATTAATAGTTTAAACTAAGTTTAAAATTTATTTAAGTTATTCTAAACAGCATTATGTATAAGATAGCTAGTTGTTAATAAAAAGAATAACATAAAATGCAATTAATCAGAGCAGCTTTTCCTATTAACCTACCTTAATCAAAAAGCCGCAGGTGCTTTTCAATTTAATTAGTTTGTGAAAGCGTTTGAAGAGATGCTTTTATTGTTTTCTTGTGATAGTATTGACATTTTTATTTCTAATTCTAGACATGTTTCTTAATTTACCAGCTGCTCAAGGTCACGTCATTTCTTAATTGAAATCACAAAGTCATTAAGTTTTTATTATAATTAAAATATAATAATGATTAAGACTATAAGTAATCTTTGAATATTTATGTTATTCGAAACTTTGAAGAACTTTATGCAAGTTTTTAAGAAAACAATGTTCTGTTTTTATCCACCGAATGTAGTATATCTTATTATATAATCTATGCAATAGTATACACATCAATTCGGCGCCTAAATACTACAAACATTGTATTGCTACTTGTACACAATCACAACCCATTAACTGCATCGTGTTCTTGCTTAACCGCTTTCTTATCTTATGACGTAGTTCCACTATAATCTCAGCAGCTGCTGCCAGCTGTTTGCAGCAGCTAATGACTCAACTTCAGCTGTATACTCTGTCAATGCGATAAAGCTGATATTTACAAAAGTGCTTGAGATTGCGCAGCCGGTGCTAGAAGCATAGGTCGGAGCACTTCAAGTGAAGTGTTGCAGAAGGTTTCGAACCCCCGCGCGAGAGCTTATCAACAGGCGTCGATCGGATGCTCACTGAAATCAGCCAAGTCTAGAGCTGGACATACAGCGAGAAAGAGCTGGAAACAGAGATGTATTGTTTTACTGTAGGAGAGACTTGCGACTAATTTTTAGTTTAACTCTAGCATAGGCAGATATTTAAAAAAGGTCTGAGATAGAGCATTTAAGTTTAATATTGTTGCGTTGTAAATTAAAGCGTAGGGAATTCCAAATTATAAATTTGGGAAATAAATTTGATTGATTTTTGATGGTTTTAGGTCAGACTTTCTACAAATTATACAATTGTTCAATAATGTAAGTATATCCTAGTACGTGTGATTTTTAAAATTTATGAAAGTATATCCTAAGAAGTGTGATGTTTTAAATTTATCTAGGATGTATAATTTTTTAAATTTATGTTTTGAATTCAATAGTTTTTACGGAACCTGTACTTAAGGAAAAAAAATGAGTAGGAAGTAGTCAGTTTTATTAGAGATATGTTATTGCTTTTTTAATTGCTACAACATTGCTATCGTGTAGATTCTTTTAAATAGTAATTTTTGTACACAAATTATACTATTTAATATTATTTTATTTTGTATCGTAAATTCTATATAATAGATATCAATACTTCCAGTTTATTTATTATATTAATATGTTAATTATTCATAAAATAGTTTGATTGGTAAACATTACAGCATAAGACTTAATCAAGCAATATTAGAATATATATAAATAGTAATGGTGTTTATGATATGATAATTATATCTTAAATGAAAATATTTATCAACATTTCGTCTAGCTAAACAATTGCAAAACATTTTTTATTAAATGTTGTTAAATATCTTGTGCCCTTTTCTTCAGCAGTATTTTTTGATACCATTAGAAATAATATGACAAAATTTTGTCTAATAAATCTTTTTTCCGCTTCTTATAGATGAATTAATGAGTTGCAGAAAGTCTAGCATTGAAAATATACGTGCCAAATTTTACCTATAAATAACTGATTTATTACTATAGTTTTACAAGCGCAGCTCAAAACAATCTATCTACTGCATAAATCACATGTAATCCAATCATCAATAACCCGGTGTATTTTTAATTCAGCTCAATTTTACTACCTCCTGTAATTTTTGACCTAAAAAACCATATAATTTATTACATTAAGCATCCATTACACTCTGCCAATTTCCTTATACACTATTTCATAACTGTAATACAACACGTTTGTGGGAGTTTTTCGCATGCAAGAAATACGATACACTCGATGATAATTTCGTGAGTAATCCTTACGTTTACGTAATGAAGGATTTATTTCGACGTTGGGTATTATATTGAAGAGAAAAAAAACACAAGCAACCCGCGGCTTTGATTGTCAAGCGTTACGCGGTTTCGCGCCAATGCGCTAAGTGCCCGGGCATATGCTTTAGTGCCCGGCATATGCCTTAGTTGAATGATTGTTGCCCGTCGGCGCAGTCACATATCAAAGGCATTAGCTGGCTTATTCGTGCAGATATCCGTCGAATATTAGACGTCCTTCAGTGAAATTTAGTGCAAAGTATTAAACGGTGCAGAGTAATAAAGTGTAGAATAGTGAAGTGTAATTAGATGCGCCGAGTGTGCAGAAATGCTGTGCGTTTTGAAGCAAAAGAAGCGAAAATGGAACAAAAAAATGAATTTATAAACTCGCTATTTGTTCTAGGATAATATTTCATCAAAGATTATACAAGATATATCTACAAGATATATGCAAGATATATCTACAAGACTATACAAGATATATCTTTTTTTGTTCGTTTATTTAATCATATAAATATAAAATATAGCAAGTCAATATTATAAATCTTGTAGGAATCTTATAACATAGATAAAGTGACAATTCAGAAAACAAAACAATTTATAACAGGATTAATATTAAAAACTGGCAGTAACACGACATTTAGATATTATTGACACATGATTCCATTCAAATGTATAATTACTAATAATAAATATTGTTCATAATATATTAGAAAGCTCCAACAATATATCCTCAATTGCCTGGTTTCATCAATGTTATTCTTGTTGATGGTAAAGCTGCAAGTGAGATCGTCCCTGTTTTCTATGCATATAGCAGTTGCTGAAGTGTGCCCATCTAGACTTTTAAGCTGAGAGAATGCTCTCTATTCCAAAATTTAGTATATCCACAACTTCATGGATGCCCATTTAAAATATATTTATAATAACGAGCTTTGATATATTATGTAGCCATTATTATATCGTTGAAATAAAAATACAATTTCATGCTGTTCAAACATCCTGTGTGATTGTGGTTATTCTAATCGAGTTAATTCCATGACATTTTCTCATGATCTCTGACTTTTGTGACCATAATGAAACTGTAGCAGTTATATAACCAGATGCATAATGTTGATGATAAATTGATTTATACTCGACTTAAAAGTTACGATCGAAACATAAACAGGAAAGAATACAAGTTGAAATGTAATAATCTTACAGTACAAGGTGAGCCTTTGAAATGTAATCTAGAAAAGAAATGAATGTATATAACTTATAATAAGAAAGTATTAATAATGATACGAAATACCTAGATTAGAATTATCTAAAAGAATCCCAAAACTTTTGAATGTGTCGAGCACAATTTTTTCTCAAACAGTCACTAAAGTAACATAAAACATTGCGAATTCCGCAAGCGCAACTGTAACGCAACCGTAACGTATAATCGTATAAACACAGCGTGTAGCGCACTCTTGATTCTGCTGTGTATTATTGACTAACGTAAACTACTACTCTAAGAGAGATAATCAGCGCAGAGCTTATCTATTCTCTGCTCCGCGTTTATCTTTTCTTGGCGTCTGTCTTATCTAAAAATATGAGTTTTTATTGAGCGCAGGCAGTCAGTCGAATGCATTCTACGGATATCCGGCATTTTAAAACCGCTTTGCAAACTAGACGGAATAAAGATTTATAGGTCGTAACAATTATTATTTGATTTGATTCAATCGGTGGATTGTATACAAAGGAGCAATTATTCTGATTGAGAGATCAGAGGGCTTGATTTTCCTACGCATTGTTGAGATGCTTTTGAGATGCAAGCGTTCTGTTAAAATAAAATTTACGATAATGTTTAATTTAATTCACAATATTTTCTTTTTACATTAATGTTTCTTTAAATAACATTCACTAAAAATAACTGATTTTTTAATCATTTTAATGTATATTTTATTTCTAGGGATGATAACGTCATGATACAATCAATATATTTAAAGCAATACATACTTGTCTGCCATGCAAATACTCTCAACGTCTTAAGGTGTGTATAAAATTACTTCAAATAAATTGGTGCATCTAAATTTATTCATTTAAAAGTGTAATTAAAATTGTTGAAAATTACTGTAAATTAAAACCGCTAACAAGTGAAATGAATTAAATAACTATATATTGTAATCTAAATCTAACTCTGCTTTACTTTGCTACAACGATTCACCTTTCAACTGATCACAATTGCATTAGACAGGCTTTTAGTGACATTTTAATTCTAGAACAATCTTCTCTCACTGTGTGTAAAAGCTCCTAGTTTCTGCTTCTCTCTAATATTAGAGAATGCTGCAACTGTATAACATGTCTTAAAGCTGCTGACACTAGATGCTGTGATTTGTTATTAGTATTCAACGTGGCAACATGTACCTGTTAATGTTTGCCAAATGGTAGCGTGCTACCATTTGACTGTTTCCTATCCGTTGCCGAAATCCGTTCTTACATGGATTTATGTTTGTAACTATAGAATGGATTGAAAATGAAATAAATCTTGCATTAAAATGTCAGTTTGTGATTGAGATGTTTTATTGCAGTAGTTGCTTAAATTTGTAATAGTGTATACTTTATTTTATATTGAATAGTCAACTAAAATAGCTTATAAAAAGTATAATTTGACACTTAATGTGAATAGATTCTATTTACTCTAGGCTATACATTTAAAATTAAACTTGGTTTTCTATGCGGTTAAGTTAAAGCTTGCAATAACTGTTACAATAGTGTAACAGTGTTTAAAAATGATAACTTTAACTGCTACAATATAATTAATGTACTTTATGTAAAGCTTTCTCGTGTAAATAACTTCTTGAAAAACAGTAAACAATATGCCATATTAAACCCGAATCATATTTGAATTTATCTCAATATTTAAACAGCAACTGTAACAAATATTACTACTATTTCTTATTTAATTTCAATATCACATTTCTTTATTTCAATATAATACCAAATCGTATTTCTCTGAGCACTTAACTCATAAACATTTTCAATATTATTGCTACACTTCCTCCAATCTGCAAATGGACCAGAATACCGATCTCGACACATGATCTTTGACTTTTCTGCAAACCGAGCATACCAACTCTAAAACTTAAACCACAAGTAAGATGCAGCAATACATTCGGGATATTTCATTACGTAGCGAGCATTCCTTGTTTAGGGTTCAGCTCGGGTCACACGTATTGATTGTAACGTATCCCATGTATCATTACAATACACGAGATTTTATCGATAGCATCTCGTGTGTTGTTTTTCAACGATTAACTGCAACGCCTATGTTTTGAATCGAAATGTTTCATTCGATCTATTCTCAGATTCTATTAGCGTCGCATAACTGATCGCCGCGTCGACTGCAACGGCGATTCGCGTCGTCGTGATATCGTGCCTCATGGGATTCGAGACGATTTGACGCGAGGATAATTCTTCGTCTGTCTTCTTTCTTCGGGATTGTTCTTGTTCTCTCTTTATTTTCATTTGCATCTTAATCCTTCTAGAGACGCCATGTTGTGTTGTGGTTCTTTGTCTTCATTGCTTGATCTTTGTCTCGCTGTTTTTGTAAATCAACACGAACAGCTGAGCAAATGTAATATAATTAAGATTGCATAGTTGGGTTGTATGAATGTTCTTGAGCATATAACATATCCATACTTTACACTTAACCTTTTTTAATGCAGTAAATAACTTGATTTATTTGTTTTAATTTTTTTCTACCTTTATTTCTTAATGTTTACTATTAAATTTTCTAACGTTAGTTAGTATGATTACACCTCTTGTAATTTAAATTCGACATTATCACCTTGTTGCGATGCTTTCAGCATCTTTGATTATTGTCACTTCAGTTCAAATTTATTAATTCTTTATTTCCTTGTAGCATTTTCTTATATCATTTCCTTATATCATTTTTAAGATCAAGACAATTAATACATATACTATAGAATGAATGTGATATTCTTAAATAATATACGATTGTTAAATTGAATAATATACAATTATTATTACATATATGCTTCATTAATAACAATTTTGTTATACAGTAATAATTTTAGAATAATCTACTTTTATATATTCACTCTATTTTCTTATTTAATAAATTTTTAACATTTTCAGTTTCGAAGTTTCTTTACAGACCCGCTGGTTAGCCTGATGCCGGAGCGCCTAGGGGAGGGTGACCGAGGAAAGTCGGGATCGCGCCGGGATCCCATTGACTTGTCAAGAACCTTTCAACCGTTCATTCTTTTCTTGTTTGCGGATCAATGAAGGAATTCCCGAATGCATCGAGGGAACACTAATACGAACATGACATTGTTTAAAGGATATAAAACTCAGTATTAAAAGGGTATTTTTAATGTAAAGAAATAGCTTTTGTACACAGTATATGGTATTATTTGTTTATTGTAAGAGTGATAAAATGATTAAGCAGAAAACATAAATATTATTAATTGTTAAAAATTGAATTGATTATTTAATAAATTAAATTTAAAGTTAATCTAAATTGACATTGAATTTAATAATTTAAAAAGAATATCAGGAGGTTTAGGTAAAGATGCTTGAAATGTTAAAATTAAGAGCAACTAGAAATTATTATTTATTAAATTTTAGAAATTATTGTTATTTGTTTATTACTTAAGTTATTCGTTAAAATTGTAACAATGACTGCATATATTGAGTCACTATTGGAATACAAATTAAACAAGATGAACTTTTAAAATAAAGTGTAAATGTACAAATTTTATGATTTGTTTCAGACTGATGGATGCACATATGGAGACGAAGACATCAAAGGAAAATATGGAGAATACATCAGAATTTTTTGTCCGAAATTGATTTTTCTTGATGCAATAAGATCATATTTATCTGCAATGGGTAAAAACATTGAACATACTCTCAAGATTCAACCAAGTTTAACGTAATTCATTTTATCATAGATTTTGATCATAGATGAACTGAGAATAAATCACTTTCCTGAGTATCAGAAATATTGTCTCAGACCTTTGTTTTAAAATAGGTGAGCAAGGTTTCTGATACTTCGACAAAGTGAAAGTTCAGCACTCCAATATCCCTACTTCTATAAAATAAAGATTGATGATCAGACAGTGAATCTTATACAATAGAAAAGCTAGTCAAAACCTACTTCTAATTAAAGAAAGACTGTTCATTGGAAAAAGCTTAATGTATCAAATTTTGATTTGGCAACTGGAAAACTTGAAAATTTGTCTCAACCCGATACACGGTGAGCAAAGTTTCAGGTGATTCTGTACGCTGATTTCATCAACTGAGTCAAATTGAATTATAGATCATTGAAATTTAGCAGAATATTTTCTTCAATGCGATTTTCTTCATAGTGTTTACAAGAATATAATGGAATTCAGATTTCGAGATGGAAAAGTTTAAGCGTAACTCTGAAATCAAGTTTTGTAATATTGAGGAAGCTTCATAATTTAAATAAACATTGGAGATTAATAAAGTTTCTGTAATGTTTGATATTCTTTGTACACTTGCTAATTATTTTAAAGTATTGAAAATACATACTATGTGTTGTTAAAATAATTAAATATTTTGAGTTTATATATATCGATTGCAAAAAATTATTGTTTAGTGAAAGATTCGATAGTAATAAATGTGAATATTAAATAATAACCGCCGACATAAAAACAGAAAAAGTATTGCAAATGTAAACTTTATAATAAATATTAAGGTTCTAAAATTGATTCGGAAAATGAATTTTTTTAATTCAGGCTACAACCAACAATATAATCTGTTTTCAATGCATGTTATATTCTTTTTGATAGTAAGCTAATATAAAATGTAATCAGATTATTACTTAAATAACGATCATAACTTTCCTTAAATAAAGAATAAATGTAAAACTATTATACATATTTTAAAACTAACTATAAAGTTTAATGTAGAAACAAAATGAAACGCTGAAACTTCAGCAAATTACGTATTTAAAGCAACACAACATAATCATATTAAATATTAATATTCGTATTCATATTCAAATATCATATTCATATTAAATTTTCATCTAAAGAAATGGTAGTCATATTGACAGATCAGACATCTATTGTATAAATTTGAATGCAGTCATATACAAGTTTTTTTTACAAAGTTCACATTTAATTTACATTACTTCGTTTACTAGTGGGGGCATGTCCTCTCGATTACCTTGAATTATGAAGTTCGCATATTTCTGCTGCTTAGTTTTGTTGTATTCTAGCGAATTGTTTGCAAACTATTATTTGCATAACTTCGTTAGATGACGTAATATTATAATATTGTTTAATAAACAATAATCCCTGTTTAACCGTTATTCTAACCCTAATTTTAACATTATCCTAACTATACCCCTAACCGTAGCTCTAATCTTACTTCAAACCCCCACTCTAGTATTAAAACTAAACTATAGCTCTAGTTTTACCCTATACATAGTTCATTTTACTAGCAAGTAGCTAAAAGTTGCAACGTTGCACCGACTTGCTGCTCCCTTTAGCAAAGTGTTCTAAAATTTTGGCTACATCACTGATATTAATTCCCACTTTCTTAAACTTCGCATTAAAAAATATGAACAAATAAATTGTGTAAATATATCAAGTTGCTGTCTGTTCACAAAGCATATGAGAATGCTATTATTTTCTAACATTATTTTTCAATTTTTAAATTTTTCTGTTATTTGCACTGATACGCCTCGACTTATGTTGATCTAAAATTCTGGGTTTACTTAGGGTTGGAATTAATGTTATTGCTAAGACTATGATTTGGGAATTAATCATTTGAGACGACTCTTTAAAATCAGTATGTAATAATGCGAAAAACTTTCCGTTTGCTGCTGGACACAGAGGCTAGTCGTCTCGAATCATATCATTTTTTATTAGACTACCACAGAATAGTTGAGATTCACATTACTTTATAACTTCATAGCGCTTGTACGGATTAATTCTAATTCTTTAATAATATTATATTTTAGTATAGAAAAGGTTTGTTATTTATTCATATTATAAGCAGTAAAAGTATCTCTTAGTAGTGCGTTTATTGAACTGAAACAAAAAACGAAAAACGTTGTTTTGAAGCGTTATTTTTAAGAAACTATCAACGAAAGTTATTACTTAGAAAGATGGATCGGTGGCGGAATTTTGGAGACATCGTTAATGTTCGTATTTTAATATTTCTCGTTCTAGGATCTTGTAATGCACAAACATCTACTTATACAAAGGGTAAGTAATAACAATTGCGACTTATTTGTATTCAGACATATTGCAGAATATTAATTGATGTTAATTTAACAATTAATATAAATAACAATTAATATAAATAACAATTAATATAAATAACAATTAATATAAATAACATTAATGTAAAAAACATAAAAGAGAATCATAGTTTTTTTGTACTATTGTAATTTCGACACTTGACATAGTTGTATTTTTTACTTTTTTTTCTTAGTTATAGGTTAATTTAGGTTATATTGTTGTTTCTGCACTCTGTGTGCTTAAAGGTTA
>JAQIXG010001790.1:0-20155 GCA_034700105.1 Oconnorella tubifera | reverse complement strand
ATAGCTGAATTATGATTAACTTTTGCTGACATGGCTGTATATAGCCTGTGTATTTTTATGTAACATTTTACATGAATTTTTCCGCTAACATTTTACTATATTGTTTAAGTCGTGTGCTTTTGTCAAGTGATGATTAAAATAGTGTTTTAAAAAAGCACTTATTTGAAATTAGTTTGTGATATAAATTATGTATAGCTCATTTGATTCGAGCAATGCAATTAAAAGTTTGTCATTCAGTTGATGTTAGTGTTTATTATCATAAAGATCGAGTGTTATTTAGATTTAATAACAAATGGTACTTTAACAGATTTTATTCGTTCATAACTTTTTTACTGGAATAAAAAAAATCTCTAAAAATATTTTTATTGCATTTTTTTAACGTTTTCATGCATACATTTAATTGCGAATTTACTTATTGTGAACATTGTTTCTTACGTGTGCATTTGAACTTATAATTTTTTTTAAACTATAATTATGAAATTATTATTCGTATTCTTTATTATTCTTTAACAGGGGAAGTAATCAAACATGGCGACATGAAATGTATCAACAACGAAGGCATGCCGTTGTACAAAAACCCATGTGAGAAGGGTCGCCTAATCATCATTTTCCAGGTCAAATTCCCTGACGATAAATGGCTTCCGCCGAAAAAGCTCGCCGAATTGGAATCATTTTTTCCAAAATGTCCTAAAGTTTCCATTTCCGGGGAAGCGGAAGAATGTATTTTGAGGAAATTTGATCCGGCGACGGAGTCGAAGTCGAAGAGGGGAGGAGGAGGGGAGGCGTATGAATCGGATGAAGAGCAAGGGGGGATGAATGGACAGAGGGTGCAGTGTGCCTCGCAGTAGAGTGGATGAGTTTTTTAACAGGGAATTTTAAACTCGTTTTTAATCGTTTTAGTAATATTATAAATATATATAATAATTATATGTTAGTGATTATGGAAATTGTTCAATTTTGGGGGGGGGATGGAATTTTCAAGGGGGTTTTTCTGGTGGGAATTCCTGGGTGGGATTTTTCTGCTGCGGTGATTATGATATAATAACATTTATTAACGTATAATTATTATTGTTATGATATTTGAAAATTAGAACAATATTGAAGGTTGTATTTTAGTCGAAGCTTAGTGGTGATATGGTAGAGGAAAGCGTTCAGGAGTGAGAGATTTTGGGTTCAAAACCTGAGGGGAGGGTAATTTTTGGTATTGGATGGTTTCAGGTTTTGAATGTTTTCGCAAATTTGATTTTTTCAAAGGGAAAGTAATTTAGTTACTGGTTTTACTTTGTGATAATTTAGTTCATTACGCGAAACTTTCTGAGAGATATTGTAAAGAGTATTGAAATGAACTAATGTTTATTTTGAAATTACTTATATTGGATTCATTTCGCTGTTTTAAATGCGGGTAACATTTGTATAACATTCAGTTTAGTCACATTTTTAACTCGCATTAAATTTGTTCTGTGTTTAATTGCTGTGTTTATTTAATTAATTTTTAAAAGTTTTTATTAACTAAGCAGCTTATCACAAATATGAATTTTATTTACCAAGCTATCGGTGAACATTAAACTAAAATTCAGTATAAAACTGAATTGCATTCTACTGAAATTCAGTAGAATGTGCACCTTTATTTCATAAGAAGTTGTAGAAATAAACAAAAAGTCAAATAAGTAAATGATATATTAAATCGTACTAGTAAGTACTAAAAGCATTAATTAATCTAAACAAATAGATTGTTTCGCACTGCATACAAATGAACAAATGAAGGCGACTTATACAATCGTTATTAACTTATGAAACGCTGAAGCATTAAGTTAAATGCATTGCAAAAAATGTGAAAGAATTAACGTCAATCTGAGAATATTTTACTATTTGATATTAATATAGGCCCAATATTATTAATATACTTTCTGCGTAAATTTTCCATTAAATGAATCAAATATTTTTTATAATTATTAAATATATGCTAAACCTACTTTCTTAAGAAGAGCAATAATATTATTGTTTAACACAATATTATAATATCTCGATCATAAAATACTCATAAAAATAGTTATGTTGTGTCGGTTCTTTGGCACTGCGTTGTATATATTTTATTTCACTGTGTTTTCGCTCAAGTTAATCGTATCGTATCGTATACTGTACTTCTAACGCACCATACGTTGTCAGATACCTGACAATTCCGAGGTGCGGTATGGGTACAGTCTACTACAGACACTTTAAAGATAAGGCAAAAAATGAGTTTTTAACTTGTCTTTAAAGTGACGAGTATCTTTGATAATTTTCAGACACTCGGGCAGACCATTCCAGATCTTAATGAATTAAATTAAAGCGATCAATTAAAAAAACACTAATCAAGCTTTCAATTAATCAATCAATTAATTACTGATTACAACTTCGATCAGTCGTATTTATAAAACGTTGATAATTGTATGATATTACATATATAATAATAACAAGTTTTTAAATACTTAGATTCTGAAATGAAACAGTTCTGTTGCCTACATCAGTTTGTTTATCGTGTATTAAGCAGTGATAGATGTATCATTGATGGATGGATGGACAGATCATTGATGGATTGATAGACACAAGTATATATGGATAGATTAGTGGATGAGCGAACAGATTTTTATTTCTTATTTATTTATTTCAGACACTAATAAATTTCATGATAACATTAAGACAGTAAAAGATCAGATCCAGGAATACGACATTAATAATATCCCTTCATTGCATAGAGACAAATCAATATTTCTGATGTCCACTTCGATTCCATCACTATTTTGTAATTTTCTCGTAATATTGATAAATTGACTTGCGTCAGATCATAAATAAATCTACAACAACATGACCGTCAATTTAATGCGTAGGTCATCATGCCTATAATAATTGACTACATTAATATTAAGCTACAGACTACAGTATGATTAAAAACAGGCGTATTTTTCACGCTACAATCTCTTACTAGTAAGCAACATTACGTATATACTGCGAAATTTCAGCGAATCAGCAATCGCGCACTTGTCTAACGTACCGTGAATGAGCTCACCTGTGGATGAATGCTTTCGGCCTACAAGCAACAGCACGATTCCGAACAATAAGCACTGTTTTTTTATTCTGTAGGTTTTGTCGTATACTATAATAGTACTAGTATAGTTTGCATAAATTAGATTATTTCGCTAATGTTAGTATTGCGTAAATATTTACTAAATAGTAATAGACTAAAAGCGCAGCCGTATGTATTATTATTGTCTCAAAAGAGATGATAGAAAATTATTTGATAAATGAATGAGATTAAAAGATGTAGATATTAGATAGTCTATCTAATTTTATGTGTAATTAAGCTGTTTAGTCCAATGCGGAAAAACGATCGTATTTTTGTTTTAGACCTATGTCGACAGATCAACTTCGTTATCATATTTTTTAAAAGTAAAGCTTTGTTTAAGTACTCACTCATCATTATTTATAATTTAATTTCGTGTCCATCGTTTATCAGTTTAAGTTAATAATTAAGTAGTTAAATATCAGTTTATTTATTTAATTAACAGATTAATCATATAATAGACAGCTAATAAATAATAGCTAGATAATAGCTTAAGTATGGTCTACTTAATTAATAGCTTTGGTAACATTGTAATTCTTATTTGAACGTTCAATGTTCTTATTTTTAATGGTGTTTTAATTAAAAAATTAATCAGAATCCAATGGAAGGTGGAAACTGGATATCTAGAACAATAATCAGATACCAAACTATGACAATAATCACTGATTTGCGTTTACAGTATATTCAAGCTAAATTTGGAATATACTGTTATAAGTATATTCATATACTTAGGCTATGTTATGTAAGCATATTTTTGAATAGACTGTAAGTATATTTCTATCATGCTCTTTATAGGATCATGATCTTCTATTATAATATTTAAATCTACGTTCTATTTGCTATATCCTCTGTCTTTATTTTATAATTATTCAACCTAATATTTTATTTAGACTATTGTGAACATTATAAAAAAAACAATAAATCAGTGATAAAAACAATTGGAAATAAACATTTGGAGTTACTAGTATTTATTCAATTCTAAAATGCCAAAGGATAAAAAGAAAAGCACTTCAACGAGCGACCGAGTCGCGGCGCAGGCCCCCGACCCGGTCCCTCCCCCGGCCCCAGCGAGGCCCAAGCTGGTCTTTCACTGCCAGCAAGCCCACGGCAGCCCAACAGGGGTCATCTCAGAATTTACAAATGTAAAAGAATTATATCAAAAAATAGCCGATGCTTATGATATGGATCCTAGCATGGTAAGTGGCACAGTTTGTTTATAATTGAAGTTTATTTTATAAACTTATTATTTGATAATATAATATTAATATTTCAGTAATATTTGGTTTAAGTATCAATTGAGTACATGCGTTTGATTACTTTTAAATATTGAATTAGATTTCTTTAGTTAGATATTTGTTTTACAAAAAGTAAGCTTATAGCCTACTACTTGATAAATTGCTGAGATTATATTATAATTGCAAGAGTACTATTTATACATAGTTACATAGTTACAATTATCTGATTAACCTAATAACACACACTAAATACATTGTCATTAATAACATTACATTTAATATATAGTACACAAAATTATATCAACTTTAAAAATTAAAATTTTACAACTGCTTTAAAAGTATACTTTTCAATATTTCATTGTTTAAAATAATACTTTTTAATATTCTATGTTTTTTAATAGTCAAATTTGCTGCGTTTATTTCTGCTTAGATTCTATTCTGTACACTAAATACACATAAAATTGACATGACTCGATTACTTGGCGGTCAATTGGGTTTGGAAGATTTTATATTTGCTCACATAAGAGGCCAGCCCAAGATTGTTGATGTTGATAAAACAGAGGACGCCCTGGGTCTAACTATTACTGATAACGGTGCTGGGCTCGCTTTCATTAAAGGAATTAAAGAAGGCAGTGTCATTGGTTTGTAATATTTTCTTTTGGTTTAAGCAAAACTATTTTACAATGCAGAAAATATTGATTTTTCAAAAATTGCATAAGTTTATAATTATCAGAGTTTTATAATATTTGTTATGGATCTGAATGGTTGTTAAATGAATTGTAAAATTGAATTTTTGTATTCAACTGCATTCAAAAATCATTTTTCATTCGTTCTATTGTTCTAAATACAGAATCATCAAAATTTTGTTAGGATAATATTGCAATATGATTCCAGAACAATTATCAGTTTATTATCAATTCAATAATGTTTTTATTTCAAGGTTTGACAATGTTGTTACAACGGTGTATAAATATCCTTAAATGTTTATATTACATTAAATAATCAAATAAAGGTCATTCAATTGTTGCAGGAAAAATCCCAGGCATTTGTATTGGTGACCATATAGAGAAAATCAATGATGTTTCAATGGTTGGTTCTCGGCATTATGAAGTGGCGAAAATTCTAAAAGAAATACCAAAGGGAGCTACTTTTTCATTTCGCGTTGTGGAGCCTCTCAAGTCTGGCTTCTGTGAGATATTTTATATTTGGTTTACTAATTAGGTATTATTTGGTTTAAAATTTAATAAATTCTAGTGTGAAATTTTATTTCTGATGTTGTCAAAAGATTTTTTTAAAGCTAATATTAGTTTAACATAATTTGTGGAAGAAACAGGTGTGTAATTTAAAGTCATATTACTAAAAAAGCGATTAGATAAATATGTATTGTTATAATATATAAATAGGTATTATAGATAAATAACTATTCTTATAATAGAAAAATTATTGATTTTGCTGGTATATCTCTGATAGATTTTTAAAGTCTGCAGAAAAGTCACAATTAAACTAATGATTAACAAATGACTCACTAATATTTGATCAGCTGCTGTAACCAGATATAAACTTTTATATTTCTCTGATTAATACAAAATGTAAGCTTAACCTGGAGTATTCATAATGGAATAATAATTTGTGTATTTGTGTATTTCATTGTATTTCTAGCCTAATATGATTTGTCTCTTCTGTTTATCAATTCTAATATGATTGGTCTTTTTTGCAGCTGAAATTGGAGGTAAATCATCCGGTCTTAATCAAAAGAAGGGAGGATATGGAACAGGGAAAGCTACGCTGAGATTAAAAAAAGGTGGAGCTGCTACTGTTGAGGAGGTTGTTATGTGTTTTATCTTGAATCTTATTATATCAGCATTTTTCTGATAAAGTTTTAATATACTGTATAAATCCTTTGTATTACAGGCAATATACTAGGATTTATATTAATCCTATATTAATATATGTCGCCAAACATTATAATATAAATATGTATAGGCCTACACTAAATTGTGACTAAAACGAACAATATAAATAATCAATACAACTGTTAATATATATTAACCATGTGCTGTGTTTAGTTTTATTTTCATTTTATTTACTTATTGTTAATTTTGTGGTAGTCTTTTTAAATAAGAATTTTTATTATTCATATTATAATCAAACTGTAAGTCTAACCATATAGTTTTAACATTTATTTCACTTAACTTTGTTTAGTAAAAAGTTACATATCTTACTATAAACATCAATAATGGTAGTAAGTTTATAAGATGTAATTTTTAACTGTTTTTCAAATTCAGGCTGATGATGTTGCAAATGTGGCGATAGAAAAAATCAATGCACTTTTGGAAACATTCCTTGGTATCAGTGATGCTGAACTTGGTAAAAACTGTCTTTTTAAACTGTACAAAGTGTAATGAAATGATAATTACATTAGAAAATATCATTTGATGTTTTATATGTTAAAATTAATCAAATAATAATCATTTATAAGCTTCAGTTAACAATTAAATTAAAATGTTAATTTAATACATCTAATAATATGTAATAATATGCAATTTATATTGTAATAAAGATATTTATATGATAACTAACTTTTGTCAAGTGTTAGATATTATTTGATAAGCCTACCTTTGAATTAAATATGATTTGATTTCATTTTATTTGAATAAATTGAATTATATTTTAACAGATTTTGAGATCTTTTGAACTCTTTACTGACATACATCTGAATCAAATAGTTTTTAATTAATTTAGAATGCCTCTGTATTTTAATAAATACAGAGGCATATAAAATTCTTCTAATTTAAACTCTCCCTGACTCGAAATCATAATTTGGGTCATTAATATCTAATTGTTTGTGCATCTTTTACTTTTAGTTGTACAATTTTTTTGCAGCTCAAACTATTTGGGAAGTCGGCAATCAAAAGGAGAATCCATCCGACTTTGCGACAGCAATTGAAAATTCAGAACTGAAAGAATTCAACTTTAACGAGGCTCTTACATTCGATCTATGGGGTGCTATTAGTGACGCAAAACAAGGAAGACTTAAGAAGAAAAACCAAGAATTTCAAATGAATCTGTAACATTTTATCTACGCGGTATATTTGAACTGGGATGAATTTACTCTGCATTTTGTCTTTTTATAATTATTTCTGTCTAGATCTTCCATTTATTATAAAAAATTTCGTTTTCTTGCCTAATTTTAACTTGAAAATACTGTTTTCTGATATTCGATTAGTTTAAAATTGACTGTTGTATGTGTAAATGGGAGAATTTTAAATGTGGTTTATCTCATAGAAATTTATTTGTAAAGCTTATTTTTAGCTTCTTGTGATAAATTGAAGCAATAACACAAAGCAATAATGCAACAATTATACTGCATTATTTTTTCAGCTAATCTGAGATAGTTTCAAAGTTTATGCTTTTACTTAAAAATTAGCCTTTTGGACAATTATTTTTCTTAATTTTCATGTAAAAGTTTTATTTATAAATCGTGTAGTATTTCACTACAGAATCTCTTAATAAATTACTTCTGAATAGAATAAAATAATAATTTCTATATTAAGTATTGTGTCTTTTATTTAAAGTATACCTTATGACGAAATTTAAATTAAAAAATTATTAAATGGATTAATATTAAATTAAAACTTTCATTAAATAAAATGAAATTAACATGTATCAATGAATCATTGTCAAAACCTTAAATCGAGGGCTCTAACTCTTAAATAGCTATTATTAAATACATAACTATTCTTTGCATTAAATGTGTAAATTTTTTTATGTTTTTATATTTGTCGACATCAAACGTTCAGTTATAATTAATCATTCAGATGTTTAACTTAATCAAGTAAATCTGATTATATTAATAGCCTTTATAATTTCAGAATTATACGCTTTCTTATTCAAAGCACATAGGCTTAGTAAACAACAGGATAATTTGATCTGCTTTCAATCACAGTAAATTAACATTACACTCTTATAAAATAACTTATTTCTCATTATGCACATATTTTAATAACTTCAATATTTTTCGAGCAATAATAATATATCCTTCGCGTTTCAATTTGTAAATTTGATTTCTTTTGTAACTTTTATTTAAATGACTTTTTTAATTAGTCAGAATATTCGCACACATCACTTGTCAAAGATTCATAATTTTTAACGATTCGATATTTCCTACTTTTAACTTCTCTCAGTTCAAATATTTTTTATCCCGTAGGATTTTCAATTCCCTGCTATAATTAATCTCCAGAAACATTTAAATTCTTTGATTTGACGCGCCTATTATTGTCCAAATTGCAGTTTAGTAGCCAATGTAGAGTTATCGTCAATGAAACTCTAGCATTGTGCGAAGCAATTCCCTTCAGTTGATCATTTATCTTATTCTGTCACGAATCCACTGATGTCAAAGCTACAATAATTATTCAATCTATTCCAGTCGGTTAAATCTGTTATCAGGTGGTTATTCGACATGCGATATTTTGGTCATTTTTGTTCACAGGTGTCGGTCAGTCATAGCCAGCATCTGCAAATCGTGAAATCGAGATAACTCGAACGCTATTAATTATATAACGCAGCTGTTTGATATTGCTTTTTGTGAAATATTTCATTACGCAGTAGCTTTTAAATTATGTGTTAAATGTAGCTGGTTTATAAATATTTGTATAAAAAAAATCAAATTCCGATTTAGTAGTTAAGGGCTACACGCAGACATCGGAGTAACTTAATTACAAAAATCTATACCTTTTTACCAAAATCATCTAATATTATTTATGTCATAACATCATTATTCAATTTAAAAAGAAAATGATGCAAAAGGAGATTAAACGACGAATATATTTATGTAATTCAAAATTATACAGGATTTTTAATAACAAAATTTGGCAATAGTAAATGTAGAGTATAAACTATACTCTCATTTATTTATTTAATGCAATCATATTTTAGAGTTTTTAACATATTTAACGAACAGTTTTCTCTATTTTATCAATTTTTCGTAATGCTGTTTTTATCACGTGTTCATCAGGTATTACTTTTCTCACTGACTGATCGCCCAGGTGTTCGCGGAACAGCGAACCGATTATTTCGCTCTATTCAATTCTCTAAGTTGGACCATTTTTAAACCATTTTTAAACCATTTAGAAATGGTCGGACCATTAAAAAATGGTCGAACGAGGGAAAACTTATAAGGGAGCCCGCCTCTGAAACTGGGCGGGAGTACGGCGTTGCACCTATGTAATGGAAATAGCTTGGAAAAAATTGTGAAAAGATTATACTGCAGTATAGTCGAATAAAATTCAAATATAGAAAATGTTAAATGAATCCACAGTGTCAATGCTATAATAGAAAATCAGTAAATATTTCTTAAAGTTTGAAATTAATTATATAAGTACTAGACTTTTTTACTGATACTAAAATACACCAACGTAAATATATGCATTCAGGTGATAACTAGCAAACATAAAAGTACCGCAAGTCGATTCTTTATATAGATACTGTATACTTTATTTTAAAATACGACAAAATGAAAAATTAAGTAATAATATAATATATTATAAATCAAAGTTGACATAGCTATTATCAAATATAATAATAGTGTGCAAAATCTACAATAACAATGCCAATTTTAAAGCCTCATTTAAATTTATTATAACTCTGAAATTATTATATTAAACTATGTTTGCTGTCCAACGGTTGATCGTTGCAACATATGTTTACAATCTACAAATATTTGAAGGCGAGACCCTATAGTACACCAAAATAGCATACCTATAGAATAATCAGATATAGATATAGGAATAAATATTATGAGAAATTCTTTAAATTCGTCCACAAAAATAACATGTAAGTTATACATATATAGTTATACATAGGTGCAACAGTTTACTGTTTAATGCTAAAAATCTTTCAAATTCGATATATATTTTCAACTAGATATCGAGACCAAGTAAAATAAAGCAGTAATACAAATATTTATTCTCCATAGCACCATTCGATCAATACTGAAGTATGTAAATAATGAGATAAATATGTCAGGATCTTTAAATCTAGAGTGACAAGTAAAAATTATAGTAACATAATATCAGCATTTGAGTCTTTACTGACAAAATATTGAGAGAAGTTTTCAGTTGAATAGAATTCTTTATGTCAGCTTCGATGGTTGGTTTGTACAATGTTTCTACAATAATAAAGAGTATAATTAAATCAATTAAAAACACAATTAAAGCAATTATGGATAAGCAAGTGAGATATTGAGAGAGACCAAATTAAACACCGCATGATTGCTATCTATAATAAGCTTGAGAAAACATGCAAAAAATGGAAAACTTACCATATAAAATTAAAAACTTTATTTTTAGATAAATATCTTTATTTTAATGCAATGGGGCCTTCAACCAATATTAAAACACATTTAAAGACTATAATTTGATTATGAGATAAAGATATATCAGCTTCAATACTGCAGATATTATCAGTTGCAATATGTATTGTACAGAACATTATTTTGTAGCTTGCACGATTAAGAATATATCATGAAGCAAAACTATTGAATATCAAGTCAAGTCAATATCAAGTCAATACTACAGCTAAGTAGGCATAAAACGAGATTAAATAAACAAATACATTGATTTTCTTTCGGTTAAATAAATATTATAACTAAAGTTAAAACATACTCTACTTACAAGACTAGAAGAACTTTTAGCATCACCATCACAAGTGCTAGATTTAATTTCATTTAATTCCTGACAGCTGTGCTTCAACTCCAAATTATCCCAACTTAAACCCTGAAGCAAATCATCCCTAATCTCTCCTTCAATCTGCTTAATCTTAATCGGCGAATCATGAACTTTTAACGACTGAACAGTTGGATAATAATCCAGTGTAATTTCAAGGTCCAGTATATAGTCAATAACGTGTTGCAGCAGCTGAACTGGAGTGAGTTTGGTGTTGGGAGGCACAGTGGGGACCAGAAGCTGCAGCTGTTGCATGCAGGCTAGCATGCAGGAGTCTTCGTCGATATCATCCTGGGAACAGATGCCACTTGGGATCTTATCTACGATCTGTTTTGGGGACGAATAGACGCGCTGGGTCGAGTTTGTTAGGCCGAAGTCTTTGTTTATATTGGAGGCTATAGCAGATGTGGCTTGGGTGACGCAAGTCATGTTTTTTAGATGAAGTTAACTGATTTTATGTTAAATTCAAATTCTTAATTACAGCTTTCTGATGATTATTACAGGAAAATTAGTTTCGGATCAAAATCTTTTATACTATTTGCTGCTAGATTTCTGATAATGCTGACTAATCAATTGATGTAGCCTATAATATATTATATACTCAAGTTTTAATTTATAATATTGTCAGGATTATCGTTAATAATGTATTAATATTTATTTAAAATATACAGAAGAAAGCATTTTGATATATCTTTTATGAAACTGAGATTTAACTCGGCGTTAATGTTTTCAAGCTCTAATAATTCCTGAAATAAAAAAGCATTTTTTATAATAACTAGATCGCTTTGCATAAATTTAATTGCATTGAATTTATGCAAATCAAATTGTATATTTAACATTATAACAATCGAATATTCAAATTTTAAAGCAATAAATCAGCAAAAAATGTAACTTCGTCATTTTTGATTAAAACTTATATCAACAAGATGCATACGGTGCAGGGCCTGCTGAAACTGATTAAAATTGCGATTAAGTTACTGCCTAGTTAATCAAGTTGCTTAAATTGAGTTAAATAAGGTAAGTTAGTTCAGTTAGGTTACTGTTACTTTCCATTTCTTATTTAACCTTAAATTTATTTATAAAATCATATCCTTATACTTGAAAGCGCATTATTTTCAATCATTTGAGCAATTAATAAGATAATACTTTTTAAAACTAACCTGAAACAATTATCAAAACTCAATTGCAATTACATCTATCAAATCCAACAAATTATATTATTCAATACCATTCACTAAACTTACAACCGTTCAATCCGCATTAACTCTGCAACTGACAAGAATTTGAACGTCTCGATATATTTAAAACTAGTTCAAATTCTTGCTATCAGCTTTGCAGCTGCAATAGATCCCCTTGCAGCCCCCTGCCCTGCCCTTCCCCCCCCCCTCCGTCCTCCCGCGTAACTGTTTTGTTCCCATTAAGCCCAGTCCCCCTGTCCCCCTCCCTTGAGTACCCTAAGCTTCACCTGGGACGAATGATTTTCCGTTTATTGGTCAACGAATCGGTCAGACAGTATTTGCAGGTGTGACGTCCCACTGGGATAATAATAAGCAGAATGTCAGAATAGAAAAGCCAGGGTGAGAATTGTAGTGGGGAGAGGGGTGAGGAGGCCAGTTCCCCAAAATAAGAAAAAATAGAAATAAATTGTAGCGTTACTGATAATTGACTTGATTTAAAAGAACAATTGTAAAGTTTTTTAATAGCTGTTTACTATCAAGTCTAATTTCTGTTATTTCTTGTAGATATAGTGAATTGATTTAAATCAAACAAATGACAACGCTTTTGAACATTTCATTGTCCAGTTGCTCTGTTATTTTTGTTATAATTTGATTAGGAATCAATTGTAACAAAAATAAAAGATTAAAAACTACTACATACTACTACATCTTACTTAACTTGCGTGTACAGATCACTATTTAGCGGTTACTATGTTCAATAGTGATTCAATGTTATTCACGCTCAAATTGTCCGCTTCGATAACCTTGAAGACACTCGAGATTGAATCTGCATTGAATATGTTTAGGAATGCTAAATGGACTTCACTTTGAATTGAATGAAAGGAAGAATTTTCAAGAAGCGGTTAAGACTAATTTGAGACTACAGTATCTCTTCTCGGTGGATTTCAAAAGACAAAATAAACGTCCCTTGCCTTTGCTGAAATTTTACGTTTGAAAATTTGCTGCATAGTATTTGCGTTTTGATCAAGAATTATTGTTATACGTTAATCTGAGTTAGTTACCTTTTATATTGATTACCCAAATAATTTAATTATCACGTTTTATTTTAAATATTATTTAATTTTGTAGAATGAATTTATAGTTATTACTGGACAAAATGTATTGTAATTTTCGAAGCCGTGTAATTTTCTCTTCATATAATTTGCTTGCTAATATTCTATAATGGATATATGTTTTAATGGATATATGTTTGAAAATGAGGAAATATTTTGCATTTTCTGTTAGAGCAGATGTTTTGATTGATTAATCTTACTGATAACAATTCTTTTAATACCCAGATGTTCACTATAAGTATAAATTTATAATTATATTCCTATTTGAATTCTACTGAAGACGAGTGGCCTAAGAAATACTGCAGCGTGCATGTAGTTAAAGATACAAGGCAATAAACACCTGCAATTGAAAAGACAATAAATTGTTCCATTAGAATTAATCATTAGTTTAACTATCAGACTCATAGTATTGATTTTTTGTCAATTAAAATATTATAATGGTTAACATAACACAGAGAAGCTTGCATATTATGCATAAGTAAGCTTTAATATAACTTTTTGATTAACTGAATTTAATCACCCAAAGTCATTTTTTAGTGAAATATCTATTTTCAATTATATCTTTAAATTAAAAAAAGATAGTTTATGAATTTTGGATTACATTTGAAAGAAATGAACCCATATTCAATTGATTCATAAAACAAAACCCAATTTTCATTTTCGATGCACAACTTTTATGTAAACAAGATTATAAGTTTATATCACAAAAGCATATTTTTTTATAAAATCAATATGTTTTTACTATATCAATTTATTGAACAAAATGCCATTAATGATATTGTAAATGAAATTGTCAGTACTGTGTGTTTAAGACAGTACAAAATCGGATACAATTTATATATTCTACATCTTTATACTGTACATTAAACCTATTACTGTTTAATATAGCAAACAAGTATCATTCCTAATAATTGCAAAATTGATCTATAAATAAAACTGTTCTATAATATTGCTTTGCTAAGATTTCTAAAGCCGACACCAGTACAAGTCAGTATTAGTTTATTTTCACCAACGGCGAGACCAGAGTCATTTTTCTCCTCATCTATCTTAAACGTTACATTAAAGAAATCTCTAATATGACGAAGCATTGAAATTCTGTAATGAAAAACAAGTTATTATCAGCTCAAATACAACATGATAATAATCTAGTTTGTTTGATAAGATAATTAAGATCATTTGAAATATTGTTTTTATTGACATTTTATTTAACACTTTTTAAAGGTGTTCCTTATTTATAACTTAATATATACCAACTGAGTCAGAAAATACCGGGTTTAAATAAAGTGATACATAAAACAAAGACATTCTACTAAGACAACAAAATATCTATTAATTTCATCATAAAAAATGTGAAGTATTTATTACCCCTCACTTTAAATTTGGTATACAAAAGAAATCAATGCAATTTGACATAATAAACGCAATATAGCAGTTAATATATAGAAAGTTAATAGTATTAAAAAGTATTACGAATAAAAATTCAGTTGGTCAACCGAATACACGCTAATTCTTATACACATTAATTTTTTTATTTTGTTAACAAACAATCGATACAAAAAATAAATATAACGCAATGCAAAACAATTTTTTGTCATAATGAACTTAATAAAAAGAAAACTTGTATTAATCACGTGCTTCTGCATTCTGTACTTAAAGTAAATTAACTACTACAGTCAATTTACGAAAATCTAACTTACGCGTAATCAGTGAGTGGACCGGACTGTATTTTAGAAACATCTTTATCGCCAAGTGTCATCATCAGACAAGCTAATCCCTGATTTGATGAATCGACGCAACCTCCCTAGAATCAAAGAACAAAAACAATTTGTAACGAAACGATTAAGATACATGAACTGAATCAACTGAGTAGATCATTATAAATAAAAGATTAAGATTAATATTCAACTTAAAAACTTAAATTAAATATTTATGTAGCAATCAAAATAAAAGAAGTTGCTTAATGCCGTATAAAATATAACTAAACATTTATACTAAAACTAATGTTAAATGATTGCATTTATATTTAAAACTAGTTACTTAAAAATTTAACATTTTTATACCACGAAAATAAAACAGTCAATATTCTTAAAATTGCAGAAATTATTTACAAGGTGTTGCTTGATGTTATTATATAAAAAAATTCTATCATACAACACAATAAATTTCTCAAATAAATGTAAATTTAAATACCAAGCGAATTTCCTCCAGCAGAAGTTTAGCTGTGGAAGTTGCGAGATCCTCTGGAATGCACTCTCCATTGACGGAACCTTTAGGTGAAGAAGAAAGTTCTGAACTGAGAAAAACTTCCTCCAATGTCTCAGCGACTAAAGTCAAGCCAAAACCTGGAGACCTGGAAAAATTTACATTTAAAAACTCTACCTTGAAAATTGAAACAAACTGCAATATGAGTCATATAATATATCACGTTTAATGTATTTACGAACGATGTCTCAGATGTATCTGTCTATTTAATTGTCTTACAAAAGGTGCAGCAAGTTACTTTTAACGTCTGATTTACCGTATTATATGAACAACGTCTCAGACATAGCTGTCAATTTAAACATCTTACTAAAGGGTGCAACAAGTTAAGTTTAACGCCTGGTTGATCGTAATCTGTGAATGATGTCTCAGACAAGTGTCTAACTAAAGGGTGCAGCAAATTTAAATTACTATTACAAAGAAATAACTGAGTAATAAACTAAATTGACTAACTTGCCCCCCGTCTCTCCCTTACAGTGATCGGTGTAGATATAAATATCGGGTAAACAGTGACCCAGCACAATCCGGGCTGCATCAACCATACGATTACAAACACGGGGGTCCATTCTAGTGGCCCAAGTGAAACACACGTCATTGTCAAGAAATTTAAACTTAAAGAAAAAATTAAAACTATAAACTTGACTATAAGTAAGTTGATAGATTTAATAACTTATATAACAACGTATATAACTTATGTAACTTTATATAAGCAACGTAATGCATAAATATATTATGCAAAAGTATACATTTAAATATATTTATCAAAATATGAAACCATTTCAATAAATGTAGAAATGTACATACATTAGAAATGGATATACATTAAGTATATAAACATATATAATGTAGAAATGTATATACATAAAATCATTAATTCAGCAATTTTCAACTGAAAGAAATACGATATATAATACGTATAACTAGACATATGACACAATTACATAGCACAACTTATAAGTATAGATGAAAATAACATTACTTGTAAATTATAAATGCAATGCAAAAAATAAAATTCTCTACATATTGAGAATGTTTGTTTTCTATAAAACAAACATTCTCCGTACATATTCTATGTGTGAATAAATGAAATTCTATGAACGAAACATATTCTATACATATGTACGTTTGTATGCAAAATTCTATACATATGTAAAAGAAAAACAATTACAGAATTACAGTAATAAAGAAATTCGATGTAACAACAAAATAATACCAAAGAAATCAATTGGCAATTTTAAAAGGATATGCAATGCCACGAATGCGTTTAATTTTTCCAGAATTTGTCAGCAGAATGGGTCTAAGTTTTTGTCGTGTTGGACAGCTGAACAAAACCTGGCCACCCCCCTCCGGGGCTGCTCCCCTTTTGATAATCTAGACACAAAATAAATAACCTTAATTTAAAATATAACTTTATATGATATAACCGATTTTAATTTAAAGTCTGCAATTTAGAATTTAAATCTAATAAAGATGACTGTTTTTAAATCATATTTCTAACTACTTAGTCTTCGTCTCATTACAATAGTTCAAACAAGAATTGCAAGTAAAAATTCAGTTGACAAAATGTAAAAAGATTAAAAAGTGTCTTAAAAACTGTTTTTAAACTGTTTTTATTATCTTACTTTTATTATTACATTACATTGTATTTTGTACTATTTCATCAATTCTGCAGTAATTCTAAGAGCAATATAGTTAAATAAAAATTCATTTACCAGAAAAATATTAACACTAGAGAAAAACTTGAAAACATATATTTTTTATATGTTGTCAAATGTCACACCAACACAGAAATTCGCAGAAATCAACTTATGAAAACCAAGACTACTTCCGTTGGGATTCATAATGCATTTTTTTGCTTGACAAAGCATTGAAACAAAATAGTAATTTAAAATTAAATAGATTCTAATGTACTTCCTTACCTTTAATTCAAGCCCTTCATCTGTACCAAGAAATCTTTTCAATACGGGCAAAGTGGACAGACGTATTGAATCTACCTAGAAAAAAATAGCAAATAAATTAACACCTTTTTAATCGAAGTAAATAACAATACATAATGCTAAAAATATATACAAACTATACTTCTTTTCATTTGCTCAGTTTTTTTATAGACTGTATGAAGAGTAAATGTTATATACCTATCTCTGTGTTTTATAATTTACAATTTGACATTTTTTTCATAATATGATTTTGTTTTAAATAAATTCTTTATTTCATCCAAGGACATTACAATTCAATATACAAATAATATAAACAATAATGAATTCAGCAAATTTCAATTAACAGTAACATGATCAGACATACATGACGCAGTTACATAGCCCAACTGCAAACACAGCAAGTTTCAATTAAAAGTAGCATATGACTTGACATACATGACACAGTCACATAGCACAACTTACGGAAGTGTCAATATCATTATTCGTGACACCGGTCAACGTGGCACGCAGCGGAATCTTCATAAAAGGTGCCAGACATACGAGTAGTTCTAAATAGTAACCTATAGAACGCATTGCGTTACAAGCGTGTTCCACTTTACCCCCGTATAACATTCCAGGATGATAATGCATTCTGGTAGCTGTGTGTACGTAAATACAAATTACGGAAATAATAAATCACAATAATTATACTTCAAATTCCTTAAAATATATAATTTATATTAAACTCCTTGATATATTTATACTCTATGTATTAGAAAAAAACGTAATGAATAAAATAATACGCATATATCATAGGTACATTTAACAAATAAAATCATATATACAATATTATACATATCTATATAGGCCTACATATCTATATACATGATCGTAATAATTATAATTTTATAAAAATATATCGTGTGTATCCGCAATAAATATATATAGTGTTAGATTAAAATTATTTAAATAAATAATACACACATATAATATCATACATACATAATATAATATATAATGTACAAATAACTCATTCAAAATATACATAATTTTCAGATAGACATAGTGAAAATATAAATATGAATCAACATACGTGTAATTTACAAGCTAAATATAAATATATAAATTAAAGATATACTGATGTAATTTAATTTATTGTAAACGTCTAACATGATTCGCTAAATTGCATCTTGCATCCTTTTGAAACTTGTTCCAAAAGTCGCATAACGCTAACTTCGTATTCTACAAATAAAACAACAAAATTTTGTATTAAAAACTTAGAATTGTGCTTAGCACTGATAACATATATAAAATTAATATATAATTGATGAAGCTAAGATCATAAAATCAACATCAGTAATCAACATTAGAAATTAACATTAGACATCAAGACAGATACCGTAAAATATAAATCGTCATCTTAATCGAATGCATTACTTGTATATTAACCTCAATATATTTGAACAATTATCAAAACGTTATCGTCGTTGATTTGATACATCATTTTAATACTAACAAAAAAATCGATACTAATAGCCTGCTAACATAATAGTTTATATTCAATACTAATATAATATTTCTAACATATTAAAATGTTACACTCTACCTCTAATGCCAGGGGTTTGATCTCTGTGTCTGATCTTTTTAATTATAACAGATTTACCACTGAGTGTAGCCAGTATGACTCTCTGACAGAAATGATTCGATCCTTCGTATACCAACACATGGTTCGATGTTGAAGCCATGCTTATTGTTTACAATGTTTATGATGCGCGGATAATAAGCAATGCTTCACTGCAGCTTTTACAGTGAAGCGTGCTACTACAGCAACTACAATTACAACTACAACTATGCTTCACTACAAATTTGAATGCTATTCTATCAGAATAATTACAACTGGTATCACTACCATTGCTATTTTTTAAATTTCTACATTTGTACAACATTTTAATGATTAATTTATTACTTTCAAACAATGAAAACTTGTAATGTAATTAATTACAGTGTGACTGCAACGAATGTGATGTGTAATTTAATATTGTACAGCTACCTTTTTTCTAAATTCTCATTACACAATTAACGGCATTGAATAAATCTTGTTAAAAAGTTGTGAATAAAATACATGATTTTAATTATTAGTCATTATTAGTCAATTAGCTTCGAGCAAATGAAATGACATTCAAAAGTTAAATTTATACTTTGATTTTTGTCTCGCTGTTTAATGCTTTAATTATTACTGTTAATATTGATATATCTGTGAAAATTCTTATTATAAGTTTATAGATCAATCATTATTTGTGTATTGAGACTCTATAAAGTAATATTGTTTTATATCGTTTGACATTTAATTTAAATGATATAAAATTCGATTTATTAAACGAGCGTCCTGTTTTAAATGTAATTCTAACGAGACTTATAAAAATTAAGTTTATTGTTAAATGATGCAGGCGCCGGCCAATACATACAAATTGAAGTCAACGAAATGCAACGTAACGTAACGTAACGTAACGTGGATTATGGACGTAGGCAACTTGCCTCTATGTCCACATCGTAGCAAAAAAATTAAATAACAAATATACAATAATATACATATTACAATGTATATTTAACATCAATATACATAGACATCAGAT
>JAQIXG010001789.1:0-20159 GCA_034700105.1 Oconnorella tubifera | reverse complement strand
TCCCAAACTCAAATTATCCGCCAAAATATAAAATTCATTGTAACGCTAACATTCGAGTGCTATATGCTGTGAAATAAAATATGTTAAATTCTATATTTTCACAAGTCTAGTGCTTCAAAGCAAATGGAATATTTACAATTCACTAGAATTGTAAATATTTACGATTATTTAATAAAATTACATCAAAATTAAAATGAAATTATTTCAGTATGACACTGTATGACAGCGATGCCACTCAGGAATACTACAACACCTACAGTCCCCCGAATCATTCCTACACCCCTACAGGGGACGACCCTGACGCTTACCAATTTGAAGACTACGTAAACGATGATAATTACGACGATAACTATTCAAATCATTACCGAGATAACTACGAACCAGACGAATACCACGACGAATACAGAAATCAATGGGAATACGGACCTCAAAGGGATGGGTATGATCGTAGATATGATGAACGTGATGAATATGATCATTACAGCGGTGATGAAGTCGATTACGTTGATCAAAAACAAATTGATCCGTATATAGGAACAGAAAAACTAGATACGTATTCGCAGCCGATAAGACGCGATAATGATTACCAGTACGAAAAACGAAGTTACAATGCGTATAATCATAATGGTAATGAAGTGAGTAGTAGAAATGATGAGATGGCTTATCGGCGTGGGGAGAGGTATGAAGGAAGCGGGGTGGATGGACACAGGGATGAGAGAGCGAGATATTTGGATCGAGGGGGAAGTGGGGGGGACACGGAATATAATAGTTTTAGTTTTGAAGATGATCGCGCTACTTATGACAGCTACGAACCGAATGATACCACGACAGTGGATAGTTACGACAGAGAACTGGCGCGTGGAGATGTTGGTGGAACAGTGGAACTTAAAGATTCTGGGTATATGACGTATGAACGGAAACATTCTTCCGTGGAACAATCAAATGATGCGAGAACTTTTGAGCCAGATGTGCGGGAGAATGAACATTTACCGATAATTACAAATGAAACGGTGAGAAGAAGCTCAACTGTTTCGAAGAACTCTAAAACTGGATCAGCAACATCACCGAGAATTATCGAATCCACACAGCTGGAAGGAAATGATTCCCAGTTTCTGTTTGATCAGAAGCGCAGTGTTGAACCGCGGGGATCTCTCGGATCTACAAATAGATTCGATAATGGATTGATCAAAGAATCTCAACGAGTTGATATTACGCGATCTTCTGATTATCAGAAATCTGATCTGCAAAGACAACTCGATCTGGATGAGATGAAAGTAAATGATTCGCAAAAGATGACGGATCCTCAGCTGCGGTACGTTGATGTTCATCGATCTTTTGATGGCAATCAAGGAGTGTCTAGAGTTTCATATGATGTACATGATGTCTATAACAAGAGCTACCAAAATCCCACACAGGATCCAACCTATCTTGCTCAATCTCCAATTGTAGAGTATCCGGAACCGGATTGCGATGATTTGCGTGATACATCGTATGGACAAAAAAGAGCACACAGTACATGGTATAAAGAATGCGTAGAACTTTGTTATCCATTCAGTTGTTATCTCTTTTGAGTTTGCTGCGTTTTGTTTGTTGATTTATATAGCTCTGATATGATTTGATTTTATGAAGAATTCTATTTGAAATATTATCTGTTTGAGTTTGTTACTTTATTTTTGAAATTGCCAGTAGGCTCGTGTTAGTTTTTGTCATTTTTGGTTAGTTTGGTTGTTATGTTACCAGTAAGTCTAATTAAAAAATTCTTTTATGATTTTTTCTCCGGAATATTTATATTATATCGTTATATTTTATAGACGCGTATCGATTTGTTAGTTTTATTTAAGTTATGTTATTTGATTAAAATTGTATTGATATTTTAGTTTTAATTTCTTATACGCTTGTATTTGTTAGTATTCAATAGAAACACCGTAAATTTATACAATTATTTTACTTTCTATTTGAGATAATATTTATTGCTTTTTGACTTTGACACATAGATATAATCCTTTTATTCATTTTTTTGTTAAACTACCGTAGTTATCGTGTTAGTTATATAAACAAAAAGGCTATTTTGCTCAAAAACATGTGTTGTTGATGTTATTATTTTGTTGATATTTTTGTTGATGATTTATTTTACTATTTAATTACTTTTGCAGCGAGTTTAATTTTATAGCTTTGCCCGCCTAATTTATGTTTTTTAGATTAAACACTTTGTTTTGATTGAAAGTGTGTAAGAACTTTATTTAAAAATGTACATATTTTTGTTTCTACATTCTGTAATAATAATTCTAGTGCATTAATTCTGTTATCATTTTTGTTTATAATAGCTCTCTTATTCTGAGAGCTTTTTATTGAGTTTTTATTTCAGTTTGTTGTATATTTATAAACCTTTTGTCACACGTTTTACACAACTTTAGTTTATATTTTAATTTTAGTACATTTTTTCAATCATTTGAAATATTCTATGTCTTATTGTTATATATCTGGTATTTATTTAAAATATTTATATTCAAGAGCTTTGTTATATAAATTATAAAAATGCGTACATGCTTAATGAATGATATTTGACTAATAAATTTAAGCTGCAGTGTTATTTTGAAACTGTCTAATATAACACCAAATTTTAACATATATTGTCAGTTTGTTCCTGCTTTGTGAATAAAACGTTCATTTAATAATGTACTCTCTTAGTGGTCAATAACATTTTATATTAGTTTTACTAAAAAACTAAGAATAAGAGTTACAAATTACTTCACTGAGATTATCATTCTGCAGTTTTTTTTAAATTTTTACATATTAAATGTATTTATTACTTAGCTATTATTAAATTACTACATATTAAATGTATTTATAACTGAGCTTGCAGTTATTTTTGTTTTGTTTGCTTTCTAGTGCATCCGGTTTGTCAGGAATAAGTCGACAAACAACTGAAGATAGTTCAGCCGATGTTTTGGAATATAACTCCAGGTGATACATATTTCTCATATTTTACTCATAACTCATATTTCTTAACTTCATTTTTCACTATACTTTATAGATAGGTAGTAAATCCAGTAATTAATCACACTATTAAACATAAATCGTATCTAAATTTCTGTAATGAAGTCGATTACTATCTGATAAATAAGAAATAAAAAGAAATACTCAACTATTATTATGTGTGATTTATTATAATGTAATAAATCCCACGTAATATTTGTGCCTTATTATCGTATGTAATTATTCTGTGTATATAATTAAATTATTCTGAGATATTTTTTGTTTCATTTTCAATTTAACGAAGCTTTCTTTTAAACGCGATGTATCAATACAATTAATTTTTTGTGTCATTAAAACCAGGCCACAGCCTCCTGTTGACAGCAAGAATTCATCTTTCAGTGCGAGTAGACCAAGTACAAATCTCAGTGCTGAATTTCCCAGCGACACTCCGGCTGAGTTTGACATTCAAACTAATCCAGATTTGCCCTCACCAGCAAGAATACGTTGGATCGACGCTTTCAATCAAGTTTGCGCGCATCTCACTACGGTAAGTAAAATTTCATTATACTGATTGTTACTGCGTGTTTGACTAATTTACATTTTCGTGGTAGTTTTGGTAGAATGGGATGTGATTTTTGTAATAGTGAAATGAAGAGTTGAGACTGATTAATTAAAGTTGACTTTTTATAATGATTAGTGCACTATAATTATAATTTTCATTATAATATATGAAATTAATTCATTTTAGTGTATTGAAGAAAATTAAAGGAGATTTAATAGTAAATGTCATTATTGTTTTACAACTCGGACATTAAAATGTAATTAATTTTTAAGTTAATAAACCTTTTTTATGTATCAAGAATGGATAACAAGTAAATATATATTTATTTTAATAAATATCAGACATTACATTTCGTTTATTAGATGATCTAATAGACTTTCTCGTAAACATTGAATCAGTTTTTTTGCTGGTCTCTAATGATAGCCAGTACGACTCCGTAATTTGATTAATATGATCTCGGCTGCAGTTAAATCAATCGATTGATGTAATACTCTTGTAATTTATTGTTTGCACAATAAGCTTCCTATTGCATAAATGAGTGTGTGCAAATAGATGTGCATGATACGTTGGAATAGAGATTTGTATGCATACTGCAAAGGAATACTGTTTAAAATATTGTAATGAATTTTGTATATTTTTGCCTTTTATATACACTAATGTTTCTATATTTGACTGCTCTTGAGATGATTAATTTTGTCTGATTTTATGATATGTATTAAGACAACGGCTAGTTAACATCATCATATTTATTTTAAAACAGCAATTAAAGATATAATATTATATACACATTATAATATATACTAGTTCTATTATTTTGTAATAATAAAACTAGTGAAAAACAAAATATTAATTTTAAATATTAACCACTGATAGAATTGTTATGATAAATGCATATAATTTATTTATGGTGATTACCGAATATTAGTTCTTTGCATCAATTTATTGTAGTTATTCGAGTAACAAATATCCATAAAAAAATCTAAAAGAAAAAACTGGTATATTCTGTTACATTCAACAGATGTCTACACTTGATTTTGGGTTCGTTATTTATCTGGATGTATATCATGTTTTTACTTTAACAATTGATCAGCTATTTGACTTATATAAATTAACATAAAAGGAATCTAATAATCTACTATCTATATATCGAAAACAAATTTGACATGATGACGATTTTTTTAACTGAGATATAATTTAATCGACTTTATTTAAATTAGTTTTGTTTAAAATAGACTTTGTTGCAGGGGCTCCAGAACCTGGGGACAGGGGGACACTCCCCCTCCCGGAAGAAATATTTAGCCCAAATTTTTATTATATAATACATAAAAAATCCAAAAATGCAATGTCATGAAAATTTTAAATTTTTGTCCCAATCCACACACCGTAGCCTGCAAGCGAAACTGGAGATGCAAAATAAGACGAATAAGCAGAAAAGGTCCTCATTTGAATTTCGGGTATTTCACGCAAGAAAACGTTCTCTGTTGTATAAAACTTCGTTAAAAGTTGAGAATTTTAGTTTTTCTGTTATTATGGAATCATTTTTTGCAGCGAATGGTATTGATAGCATGGTATGCGGACGTTTCGACAAAGGACGATTCGTCAACGAACTGTCAAAGATATTCGCTACGTTTAGAGTTAGGGTTAGGTTAGGGTTAGGGGTTATAATAATCGTTCGTTATAAGAATGGATTTTGACGAACAGTCAGTTGACGAATCGTCCATTCACGAAGCGTCCAAGAACCGATAGCATAGACGACTACTATGAATACATTATTATGCTCATAATATACAGTATTTACGGTTAGCAGCTGATCGTGGTTCCCCTATATTTATACAGCATATGTTGCGGTCAAATTATCGACAGGGATGCAAAATCAATAACCGTCTGCAGTCTAATTTTAGCTTTTTTTGTTACTCATTATGTTTTGTAATTCTTTCGTTTTCTTTCCTGTTTAAGATATGAACTTTTTTTATGATGTACTAAAAATGATAAATTACAAACGAAATTTACTTTTTAAAATTTGATTTTCCAGTTCATAAGTTCGATAAAACATGCATTTGATTAGTTACATGATTTTGCAGTTCGATAAGTTCGATAAAATATATATGTGATTAGTTAGGGGTTATGATTTGATCATCATATGAGAGATTTTGAAGGTTTCTGTACATTAATTATACATTAATTAACGGTATACTAAAAGTTAGGAATTAATTTATAAAATTTCACAAATGTAACTAAATATTGACTTATAAAGATCATACGGTATTTTTAAAAGTTAAATATTGGCAATGTTTGTACTCGTTTCTCTAGCATTTATTTTGAATCTTTGGATTGAAGAATTTTCCATGTCATTAATTAACCTAGTTGTAAATAATAGATCGAGTCATAAATAAAAGAGATCTTTTATCAAATTATTGCTACCAAGAGTTTGCTATATAAGATTAGTCAATTTCCATAATTTAAAGGTCGTTGACTCGTTTGCTGAATTTAGAGGCAGAACACAGGTATTTGATCCGTTTGAAATTTTCAGATGAGACATTTTGGCTTGTGTAAATATTTAAACTAAAACTGAATACAATGTAAAACGCATAGATTTTGCACTTGATCGAAGTGAAATATGTCACTGATAACATTTTTACTAGAAATTAAATTTACCATTATTATCTTTCTTCATTTCTTACTGTTTTGCATTTTCTCCTTTTTTCTTTCTTACTAGTTTTCTTCCTCTCTTATTGTCTATCTTTTTCTTCTTATTTACCGTCTTATTTTTCTTTCTCTCTCCCGGTTTTAATCTCTTTCTTGCTTACCCTCATTGTGTATTAATACATCCCAGTTGAGCGAAGAATCTGTTCAGAAAATTTCTCTGGAGTTCAATCCATTTTGAATGTTGATTCAGAATGAAAATAATAGTCTTTTTTCATTGTAATTTTATTGCTGATTCATTTGTAACATCTTATACTTTTTTATGTACGAGAAACAATTGTTTCAGTAAGATTTTATTTTGTATACTTTATTTACACTGTAAATTAAGTCGCAATATACTAAATACTCGTAAACGTAGACTTTATAATACACTGCATACAGTGTATTAATTACGTTTGGTAGATAAATTCTTACCATTTAATAAACTTATTTAACTATTCATTTAATTTTACTTTTGATCTAAATTTTCTCTAGGATACTAGTAGGATTGTGATATCAAGTGATGTTGTTTTAAGAAAGTGATGTTAAGTTTTCTCCAGTTTTCAATAATATAAATAACTAAATGAGACAATGCAATAACTGCTTATAATTTAACTATAGCATTCTAGAGAATTTTTGACTATTAATCTTTTATTAGATGATGAAGCGTGTATTTTTATAACAAATTGTATAACTGTAAAACTGTAATAAGTTTCTATTATCATAATAAGTTTATTAATTTGTAATAAATATAAAGTACTGAAGCCTTGAACATTTACATTCTGCACTTCGTGTAAGCATCTAATAGCTAATAATTGTTCATCAAAGTTGTAAATATTAAAATTGATTCTTTAAATAGTAAGAAATAAAGTTAAAAATACATTATTAGTAACTTGTAATCACTACAGGCCTACTAAGTCTCAGCATCCTTTCCACCTAGTTTTCTTCGTAATATTTTCCTTCCAATGTATTCTCTTCTTAAGTGCCAAATAGAATGCCGACAACTTGCTATAATTACAAACATATATTTTACCTAGTCGACCGTTGTGGGCAATTTCTATGCTAAGCTGTCATGATGTTTCTAGATAACCCTAGTGATCTCGTCAGAATAATTTGTCTCGTTCCCCAGAACAGCGACATCTAACGATTCAGAAAGTGCTAAATAATTCATTTTCTTCTGTTCTTGGCGCTATAATGCCAGTTAGAGCAATGGCTGTTTTTTAAAAGTACTTTGGCTGAAAACATTTAACTGTATATTTTCTATCAGACTTAACAATCGATCATTTCGGATCCTTTTTTTGGGAAGGCATAATCTAAATGAATTCTAAATGAAATTATGAAAATAGGATATTTATATTATTGCTAACTTGGTATTATGAATTTTTAGATTTTTGGCTCTTAACTTTATAAATATTTGCATTATTTTAAATTTATATTTAAGGTACTTAAATATATGAATGTAATATATGAATATAATATAGAATACTAAATATGAGCTTCCTTTGTTCACAAATAGATATGAACTTCCTGTTGTATTTTTTGATGTGGAATTATTGATAACTGATACTTAATAAAAAGTTTGAATGCGGGCTAACTCAGTCAATTTAAACCAATCAAAATTTAATTATATTTATTAATTTTGTGAAATATAAGAGAATGCGAATAAAATGAGTATTAAAGCTACAAATAGAGATTATTCAATAGAAAGAATCTCCAGTGTATATTTTCTTACGATATTCTACGACTTTATTACATGACTGTTGCACATTAATCTGTTGACTATCATGATTATTATAACATTAGTATTCATTTTCAGGTGTGACTCCAGAGCATGCATAATTTTAATGAATTTTCACAAGTCATAAATGATTATTTACTATTATTATTTGATTTTTGACGCATTTAGTTATTAAATTTAAAAAAGAACGCAGTCAGTATGTAAACAGTATTTTGTATGTGTTACTTTATTAGCTCTATTTAAAACTGAATATAATATTATTAATTGTAATTCACATTACAATTAATAATATTAATTGTAATATGAATTAAGTAATATTCAAAAGATACATTACATTTATTTCTACCAATACTGTATAAAGTGTAATCAATGATTCAAATATTTTATTTATTATCCTGTAAAGATTCATTTAAATTTGTCATTCATAACATTTAGGTCATTGTTTTTATGAAACACTGACCTAGATTTTACAAATAAATGCTCGTCATTTTCTGCAACTGTGCATTGAGACAATCAAACTTTTATTTCATTCTTTCTCAATCGATATTTGATATTAGATATCGGAAATTCTCGACTATCATTTCGATGATAATAAATGCATACAGCCAGTGTTCCATAGTTGTTCTATGCTATCCCACGTGTATCGATTTCTCGACTCTTCTCAATGATCGATCGGTGCTAATTAGTTGGTTCTCTAGAGCAAATAGTAAAAATAGACAACGATATCGATACTGCATGGAAATATTGATAAAAATTGACACGATTATGCGCACTGAGATATCGTATCTTAGAGAAGTTTCATGAAATTTGGCGTGAAATTAGTACGACGCTCAAGTAAAAAGATAATAATTAATCTTTTCTGTTGTAGCTATAAGTTATTTTTCTTATCAGAACATGTACACGTGTTTTTTAATTCATGTTACTTGCAAAACGGTCAATCAAGCTTGTTGTAGCATAGTCAAATCGTTTGGTTTTAATGTGTAAACATTGCTGTAATATTGCATTGTAAACGGGGAACAGACTTAAACAATTCTATAACTTTGAATATAGGTGTTATATAATTAAAACTACAACATAAAAAGAGGTATGTTAAATTTTTGCAAAAGTATGACTAAATCATCATGCAATTTTTATGAAGTTATTAGTCATTTTCTTCAATTGTAAAGTACTTTACTTTAATTGTAAAGTATTTGTGTGTTTCTGCAGTGAAATCTTTTTCGATATCGTCTAAATTTTACGATTTATCATCCTGATAGTTTTAGTAATAATCCATGAACAGTATACTATCTAAATATATTATCTACTATTATTATCTAGATATATCAGTAGACATTACTGTGACAGCTTTATGATATAAGCCATTATTTACTTTTTAAATACATTACAAAAATATTGCTCTGAAAGAATTTCACTAGTTCTGCATGCTGAACGGTTCATCGCTTCAATCGCTGAACCTCTCTAACGTCTCTCTGATCCCGTGTCTCGCCCTTCAGGGGGTGAGTTATGGTCCCACGGTCGCCTTCCTTCCGTGGAGGATTAAGTGGGGATAAATTAGACCCTTCCCCCGCCAGGAAATAGTTTTAGTATTTTTTAATCGATGTTTAATTATAAACCAAATATTTGTTTACTCTGTATTATTATTATGTAAGCCGCTGTGCACAATATATTACAAATATATATATATATTACGTATTAAAAATTACAGATTGCATTAATTTCACTAGATCAATGAGCAGCAAACTGCATTTATGTCACGATTATTTTACTTGATTTGTAACTGTCGATTATTTTGATGAATTGAAGAGTACTTAACATAAATTAAGATATGTACGATAATTTGTACGCTGCGTTTATTTTTCTAAATACCAAATGTCTTATATCTTAAGCATATAGCATATAGAATTCACTAAAATCTGCACAAAGTTGAGAATCGATCGTTCTCACTTTTATTTTAAAACGTAATTAGTTGATAATGACAAAATATAAAAACTATATGTCAAAATTTTTCAATACCGACGATTTTAGTGTAACCCTATATTTTCATCGCCCTAAATTTTATTCCATACCACCCACCCTATTTCCCTAGCATACCACGACCCCAGCCGTACTGCTATCAGGTTGATAAACGCGTTCGGAATCGCGTAGCGAAATGATGCAGCGCGTCACGAACGCATACCGACGAGCTTACAGCCTCTCTCTGCTGTCACGAACAATGCCGGAGCTATTGTTTGCGGAGGTATTATGAAACGCAGCCGGATGCGAATTGATTGTCCGCTGCTTTGTTTGTGTTATGCGTGGATTGTGCGCGACTGCCTTGGACGTCCGGGTCGCTGGCGACTGGGGCCTCGAAAATATAAGCGATTGTCTGTTTTATGTGTGTGGACCTTTGTTTTAATGAAAGCTCTCTGTGTTGCCTATACCTGTGCTAAATACAATGACGCTTTGATGTTTTTTATCATCAATGAGGGACAGATTATTGCAGGAAAGTTGATAATAAAAGTGGCCGTTATCTAGTAAAAATTTATTAATATTGGTTCGTTTATGTGTGATTCTGTATTTTAACAATTATAATTAGTTTAGTAGACTTTCATATTTATAGATATACTAAATATATACACTGTATAATGTGTACATATGCCAACTGTTATTATTCCTTATAACTAAAATACTATTGATTAATATACTATGAAAGAATTGTTATCCTTATAATTGTGATGATTATAATAAACTTGGCTAAATCTATAATATTAATAACACTGTTTTACTGAGAGAGCGCAAAACATTTGGCTAAAATTTCAAACTGATTTACATATATAATAATATTATATTTGTAATCACTTTGTGTATAAAAAGCAAACTAACTATGTATAATTATGTATATTGATCTCTTCTCTTTATTTATTTTATTTTTTATTTGTTGTATTTTTGGAGAGCGTTTATTTGATGTTGCTGTTTCTATAGGGTCAGTATAATAATTATCATGCGGAGATGTAACGCATTCAATTTATTAGCTGCAATTAATGTTCTATATACTGTATGACTGGCTTTATTGTTCCATTGTTTCATTTTTTCTTCTATCGATTGTGCTTTTAATTTTTTTCTACTGTATTTATCGAATTCCGTTGGCTCTTTTCAATTGTACTTTTAATCAGTAAATACACGGTTACGTAATAGAGCTTAATAAATTCAGCTTCTTGGATTGATTCTACAGCCTTTCTAAAAACATACTACATTTACTGATCCTAACATTTGCGTCACTGTAATAAATAATTATTTTTTTAAAAGCTAGTTATGCAATTTAAGAATAAAAGTTATGTTTTTGCAGAAATAAGAATATGCTCCGGTGTCTAGCTTATCTTTTGAAGATTTTGCTTACAGTTATGACTTTGTTTTTCTCGAATAAGAAGGACTATGTTTTTCACTTAACAATTACTGCATAGATCGTGCTGCTATGAATTATTTTGTATTCTCTTCTTCAATACTCTAGTTTCCCTCTAAATTACATTTTTTATGTTGAGTTGTTTTTTGTTATAGATAGAATAAATAATTCTTTATATAAACGATGCAATTATTATATCATAATCTATAACTGATACGTTTCGTAATTTTTTTTCAATTACACATTGTTCGAGATCATTTTTTAATTTTATACTAGTATTTACCAAATAGCAATTTATATTCATAGATTAAGAATTTTAAGATGTTTAGAGTTTTTTGTTATTCTTTTTGTAAAGAACGTAGTCGATGACAATTTTTTGTTTTCAAATTTTTAGACATCGGAAGATGCTGTTATCTTCTTGCTCGCTTCGTCACGAGCATGTACTTCCCTCAATTTGTTTGTTAACGGATTAATTTTCCCCCTCCCTCCCCCATACGCTCCCTTCCCCCACGCTCCCACCCACCAATAAATTACTAATGTCCCTTCCGTGCACGAATGTTGATCAGCAGAAAAAAATACCCCAAATAATGGGAAAATCAAACATCGCGAGATTAATGCAGTGTTTAAAATTGGATTAACGTTATGTTTATTTTTGATAGGTTTACGTGATTTTCTTCTTCTACAGTATTTAATGTTGACATTTTTATTTTTAGAAGAAATATTTAACGATTGTCTTCAAAATTTCATTCAAATATATCGTTAGTTGAAATGACAGATCAGATATATAAATGTTTACAGTTACTAGATGGCATTTAGCATTAAATAACACAGTCTCAAATATCAAATATCAAATGAGAAACTGATATAGAGTAATTTACTCTTTAATCCTATAGACCTTTCGTATCATTAGCTTACATTCGCTACGTTACGTTAGCGTAACATTATAGCGTTATCTCGTTACGCGCGAGTATTCATAACGTTCGCGCCCCTGTATTTTACCATTAATAATTTGATGAATATTCTCATTATGGCTCTGTCCGCGTAGCCGCGTACACATCACAGCTGGATTGCAGCTGCGGTTGTAGCTGCTGGAGTTTTGAAGGATCCGGCAGCTGTTCAGTGGATGCGCTAATGTGGCGTAATGGAGTGCCGAATTCAAATTCCTGGCGTCCATACTTTGGTGTCGCGAGACGAACGAAGAATCTGAGATTTGTTGAAAAGATTGTGTCAGAGCGAGAGAGAAAGAAGAGAGAGAAAGCGAGAGACTGAGAGCCTGATAAAGAGAGAGAGACTTATCGCAAATAGTGGTAGTAGTCATTTTATTGTACAACATTTTCTGAAAATCAGTAATAACGAAATACAATATTTGCACATAAAGAAAGTTACCAGTGAAATTAGCTTATATGTAGCTGGCCGCGATAAATGGCAAATATCTACAGAGATAGAGTTTAGTGAAATTATGTTCCCCTTTAGAATCTCTGAGTGCTCTTGGATCTTCTGAAATTTTAAAAAAATCGAAAATTTCAGTTTTTCGCTCGATTTACATTTACTGTACAGTTGTGTTTGCTGCTGCTTTATTATAATTATTAGGCTTATGCTGCGCCTAAGTTTCATTTAATGATGTTTATAGGTTTTTGAAACGTTGATAAATTTAAATATGATACCAAACTAGAAAAACTTTTCAAACGAGAAAACAAATCAACTTAGAACTATTATTTGATTAATACTTCCACACTGCAGTGGTTTTCATAATTGTTTCTATAAAATAGCAGGACAGATTTTTTTATAAAGAAATTATCGGGAAACGGTTTATCAGACTATTAGTATACTTCTACTTTATGAATAAGCGTATATGTTTTTATGACAAAACAGTCTTAGTTATCAAAACACATAGTGATTTAGATTACGTCTGGTTAACTACAAAGATCTCAAAATAAATTTGAGGAGTTGAATATACAAACTAATAATCATTCCACCACTTTCGATATTTTGTTGTAAAAACCTTGAAATTCTGGGTCCCTTTTGAAATTGCCTCATTTCAAAATTACGCCCTTGAACATAATAAGAGAGAATTCTAATGACAGCAGGTTTCGATGATCCATCGATTTCTTGCGTGATATCATAAAACTGACAGATGATGCATACGACAAGGAAGAGGGACGATGGGGGCTTACTGAGATGTTTCTGCGGTCAAATGTCTATTGATCCTCTCTGTGTGATACACTGCTAATAAATAAAGCATTGGTTGAAATAACAGTCTTCAGGGTGATTGAAGAAATTAGGGATTTATAAAGAGGCATTGATTATATAAAACAAAGGGCATTCACTAGGCCTTCACAAAATTCCTAATGAAGCATTCATTTACATACCTTAACTTACAGCATTTACATTGACGTATAGCAAGTATCTGCATTATTCTAGAATAAAATGTATATGTAACTGTAAATATAACGATGCGTTGAAGTGTAAAGTATATCGCAACTAGTAATAATGCTATTTTTGGACTTATCGTGTAGAGTGTTCTCAAGAAATAGCGATAATTTTATATGCAATTGCTTCAAGGATTTGTTGATGAAGCAAATTAGTGTGAAACCGATCTGGCTATTAACTAGTGTGATTTATATCTTGAGACTATGTCATTGCTCTCTGGGAATCATCAGATCCAGATCTAATCTTATGGAATTAATTACAAGAAGAATTATGTAACGACAACGGTACCTCACGATCATTTTCAGTTATATTATAACTTCACGAAACAAAATTTGACTTTAAAATCATTCAGAATTCGAGAGATTTCAATGAACTAGACTTTTAAATGAGTAATTTTTAATTATGTATTGTTTAGATTCAAAATATTCACTGGCTTTTTATTTTATTTTCTCAATCCTAATAACCAGTCTGAAATTTGCTGAATTTACAGTCAATCGTCAGGATGTAGGCCTAATGTTTACAATATAAAAATAATAATGTTGTAAGTAAGTGTAGGCTAATATTGTTATAAAGTTATTTATGAGCAACATTCAAAATTGAAGGTATACAGTATCTGACAATATTTAGTAGAAATATGGTATATATTCCGATTATGATAAGCACTTATCCTGTTCGTAACAATAACTCGATTATATTAGTATTTTTTGTAAGATAAGTCTCTACATTTAAGTATTTCAACTTAAATGAAAAACGGTTCTGTTCAGTTTGACCCGCCAGAAACTTTTATAGGTCCTCACTGAATTTATCAGCCTCTGCTAACAGCTTCACAACAATAACAATAACAAGTAACAGAGCTGTTGTATCCATATAGCTTCATTGCATGGAAAAGCTGAGTTGCGTCTCTTGCATAATTTATTATGTGAGCTGAGCAATAATAATCAGAGAACTCGACGATCTGCTGCTGCCGCATAGTTTGTTTTAAGGACTCGTTCATAAAAATAGTCTGCAAATCTTTAGCCTTTAATTTTATATTAAATTTGCTTTCAACTATATTTAGATTATTTTCAACGCTTCAAATATGTTGCTATGTTTTTTTGTTATGGTACCTATTTTGACTGTTCATTTACCTATTTTTATTTAGACAACAAAACTGAAAGATTATTTATTATGTTGTTTCTAATTTTTTTTAACTATATATGTACATTTGTTTAAATTTAACAGGCCTTCTTTGAAATTGATTGAGTCGTAATTGCTATTGATTTGAAGAATATTAAACTAAATTAAAGTTTTTAAAATTCAACTAAAACTTTTAAAATTAAACTGAAACTTATTTATGAATACGAAAAGCATAAGTGTCGCCTTTCATGATAGTGAAGGAGTTTGAAAATTGCTCGATTTTTTTGTAAAAAATAATCTACGGAAAATATAATTATTACTAATTGCGCAGAAAGATTATAAAGATCACAGTTAAAAAATTCACGGTATATGATATCTTGATACAAAAAGATCATGGTATATCTAAATTTTGTCAAAATATATAAAAGAGTAATGTTGCAATACTTTTACTGTCATTGTTATTTCAGCAACGATCTAAAAATATGTAAAATTGAACTCATTTTAATAAAGTCTAATGAAAATTTTTTTATAGCGATTAATATCCTTTAATCAAGATATTAAACATCATTAGATGTTTATTCATTCAATACAAACACACATGTACATAAACCAATATACGAAATGCATTACTGTAATTTCCTATTCGCTGCAATTAATATGGTTAACGGTCCATCATGCCTGGAACTTGGTCGCTTCGATGATAAGTTACACTGACTGCTTAAAGCGGTAGATATTGCATAGGAAGAAGACAGCTATTGTTCATCCAGCAGTGAGCAGTTGCTGGATTATAGAACGACATATTGTAATAGCATAGTGTCGCAAGCTGTTAAGCTGCTGCTTAGCTGCTGGCGAGCAGAAGGTGAAGTATGCCTACTGCTGGAGTCGATATTCCGCGTGGGCTACAGCTACTGAATGCAATCCTCAAGGATAGATGGTCAAATTAGGTGCTAAACTAGTCGGTTTTTCCCTGAAGTAAAAACTTGCATCAAAACTACAAGATGGTTTATCGGCTGTCCCGGTTTGAGTATTGCGCGCGTCTCGTTTTCTTTTCAAATATGATTATGTGCAATACTGATGAGGGGTCAGCAGATGTTGATTATTATTTGAAATAATAGCAATTTCTGCTTCAAATGGAGATGAAAAAATGCTTCTTATTACACAAGTCAAAATGTATATGTTAAACTTATTGCGAGATATCATGTCGATATCTGTCCTGTATCAAAGTAAGTATTAAAATTGTACTCGGGCAATGGAAATCATAAATAAATCTAGTCTAGCGAGACTATAAGTCAATGCTGCGGATGATCCCCGCTGCGCAAATGAGAGTTAAACGCAATCTAGCGAAATGACAGCAACTGAGCAGACGGTTGATGCTAGCTGGTGCTGCCTCTCTTGCTCTCGCCTGCTGCTCTCGATTTCTGCTTGCCCTTCAGCTGCTTCTACTCGAGCTCTTATTGGGCCCATTGTCCGCCGAGCGTTCCGTGATAATGATATAAGGTTTTCAGTGAGGAACGGCATCAGACGATGCATAGAAAGGTCAGCGCTTCGGTGATACTAGTCGTCAAGCTATCGCATCTGATAATAGAACAATTTTAGATTAAACTAGGATAGTAGTTGTAGTTGAAATAGGAATAGTTGTAGTTTGAGTAGAAAGTTGTAAAGGAAGAGATTGTAAAGTTTGCACGGATTAAGCTTTCTGGATTACTTTTCAATGAGGTTATATCAGTAGAACTAAGGATTATAATGACTTTTGCGAAAGTATGATTATGGTATTTGGAGTATTTTAAAATTTTAATGTAGAGAACATTTTTACCGCGGCAAAAATATGTTATTTTTAATGACATTTTAGATTGTCTAACAAATATATGATGAAAATTTTCAGTATATTTTTTAAAACTTTTTTTCAATATAGACTGCATGCTATGATATTTATATATCGCACGTATTTGTTATTAGCGTTTTGATGCATTTCTACTTGTAAATGAATCTAAAAAATGTAACAAGTATTTCTGATTTTTAGCAGAATTAATGTAAAATTGGGCACAATTATTTTCTATCTGGTTATTCGACCCAAAAAGGCAATAGTGTAATTATCGCTATTAATTAAAATTCAATTTTACGTCACTTTCTATGTATAAAAATTAGTGAACTATACAGGTATCAAACATAGCTTGTAACAGGTATAGTACTGTTAAATTGTACTGATTTTGAAACGTATTGCTAATGAGAAAGCTGCATAAATCAAGAAATAAATTGTTTAAAATTTCTGTTTAAAACAGAGTTTTTATTAATGATAAATATTCAAACTTCACAATTTGAAAATTAGCTGAGAATGTTAAATAACATTTTCACCTGAATTTGTTTTTATCGCGATATTAGAAAATTAGGTTGATATTTGAAAATTAGGTTAAGCTTGCATATAGGTTACTTGTACCTGCAATTAAGGTCTAATATATTTTATAATAAAATAATTATCGTATACCCTTACTTGCAAATTAACAAGCTGCTAAAATAGATCGACGTTTACCAGAAATTCAGTCACCGTTGGATTAGTTTAAAATGAATCTATACATGCTTCTTTTGTACGATAAAAGGATTATCGATTATGAAAATACAACTGATGCAGCGAACTGGCTTGTAAGATGAGTATCGAGTCGGATTAATGGGGAGTGGATACAGTATCTTTTGTCCGGGTATGGTACCAGCTTCTGCTTTTAACGAGATGACGGGTATCCATGTTATGAGCCGGGCGATGCATCGGAGAAGTAATAACAAAGAAGATGCAGCTTTTGGTCAATCTAGAGTCGATTGTCGTGATGTTCCAAATGCACTCTCCGAGTTTACATCTGAGCATGAGAATGAAAATGCGAAATCAAGCCAAATGAAGCAATCAAATTCCATGATCGTAATGTCAGATCAGAGTTATAAAACCGTTTTGGATAAGTCTAGCACGGGGAAACATAGTTATCCGATGGATGGAATTTTACGACAGATTTCAGAAGAGGTCCGATCAGCTTACGAAAGAGACCACATGCGAAGCGAGGTCAATATTTCTAGCGTGTCTCCAAATGGTGGAAATAATAAGAAAAATCTCCGATCTACTAAAAACAGCGTTAGTTTATGCAATTTATCCTACGATCCAGATCACTGCAAACCGGATCACACACTCAGCATGGACAGGAGAAAGAAGTTTCTCTCTCCTCTGAAAAGTAACGCTTCGAGAAGAAAAAATTCTAGCAATGATTCGGGATCTGAATGCGAGTTGGAGTTTGGGTTAGGAATGCCTGATTGCGGTAAAAGGAAAAATTTCTCAGAAAGCGTATGCAGTAGAATTAACGAAGTGGCTGCTAACTTTGGGAAACGAAAATTGGTCAAACATCAGTCTGCCGCAGAGGTGTCTTACTATGCTGACCGCTCTGAAGTCTTTTCCGCAATACGGATGTTTTCAGATCGTCGATCTCAACTGGATATTCCTGAGACAGATGCTAAACAAAAGGATTTATCTAATCCTGAGGTTTTATCCGGTGATTCTGGTAAATGTTGCAGAAGGACTAGTGGTGTTGATTTAGATAAAATATCGGGTGTTCTAAACGCGGATCAAACTCTGCTGACTGATCGAATACAACCTAATACTTCTCAAAATAAAATTTCTTTCGAATTTCCGATTGATTCAAATACAGTTTCTTGCAGTCGGCGATCTAGTAACGTATCTTGTGATCGAAGGCACAGTAAAGTTTCATGCGCTGTAGATGACCAAATACCCGGTTTGTGTAATCAAGGATCCAACGAAATGTCGTTCGGATCCGGTCATACTTTATGCAATACCAGAACTAGTGGTTCGGTTTGTGATAAAGCATCCGATGATTCTTTTCCTACTGAAACATCTTTTTATGCTCTCAACAAATCCGCAAAAACAAACTTTGCTGAAAGACGATCAAGTGCTATCGATTGCGATATCGAACCCGATGATCCTTCCAGTTCTTTAAGACCTTGCGACTTGCGAACTTTCGCGACTATCGAACGCGATCCTTCAATTCACGAACTCGATCGTCTCGACGATAAACCAGCCGCGATTCATTTCCCGTATGACGTAACGATCGATGCGACTACTGTTAAATTCGACCAGCCGTTTGGCGGTTTCGAAAACTTCGCGCACGATTTTGATCGTCTCGTCGAAAATAAGGACATTGATACGGTTGTGTTGAAAGACTTGCTTGAAATCGACGCGGTGGAGCTGCCCCCGGCGTATGTCAAGCCCAAGCGGGGCGGGTCGCCGCATCCGGAACGTCGGGGTCGATTTAAGCAGATAATCGGAAGGGTTGTAGAGGAGAATGCCGCGCGGGATTTGGAAATGTATGCCTTGAATAATAATAACGATATAGGAAGCGAAACTGCGACTGAGAAAAAAGCTGTGGTTGGGGTTTACAATCAAGAGACGGGATTTGTGGAGAATCGATCGGTTGATGCGGAAACGACGGATGGGAATAAAACGCAGGTAATTTTTGTGTGTGGTGAAACCGAGTGCGTTTTGTTGCAAAATGGCAAAAATGTGTTTTTAATTTGATATTAAAAGTTTAAAAGTAAAAAAGGTAAAATATAAAAGTAAAGTACTTCCCACGTTAATAATTAGACTATTTTGCGAATGAAAGTACTATTTTGGAGTTTGAAATTTATAAGATTAGAATCTATAGTTACTGATCATTTCAGTAAATCTTTTGGATCCTTTAATTAAATTAATAACTCGCCTTGTGTATTAATTTCTGATATCGCTCACCTAGGTCGTTTGAGTAGCAAGCAAGAATCATTTCTAAAATGTTATTATAACGATTCTTTATTGCATTATTTTTATTGACACTGTTACTTTCATACTTTAATAATTTGATTATCATAATATAATAAAGCTAAATATTATCTTCATTAAAAATTAAGTAAAGTTATACTTGATGACAGTGTAAACAGTGACTAGACTACTGCAATGTTGTCGTTGCATTCAATTACACGGATCAATAACCAGGAGTCCATTTCTCTGAAATATATTGAATAGCCTTATGCTAAATATGTTTCTATTTTTGTTGATAGATACGGGTATTTTTATTTTTAACTTGGCTCTTATACGTAGAGTTCTTCGGAAACAAATGTAAAGTTACAAGTTTGTAAGATTGACAATGTTAGAAGGACATCGCGTCGGCCTAGATAGCCAACATTATTAACACGCATAAAATAATTTGGATTCTAAATTATCTGTAGCAAAAGCTATAGTTTTATATTTGTTGTTA
>JAQIXG010001788.1:0-20163 GCA_034700105.1 Oconnorella tubifera | reverse complement strand
TATAATCAACGAAGAAATTTAAATTTATACTAAATTAGATAAATATTAATGTTTTGCTATTGTTTATTTATTCGCCAGCTTGGTCTGATCTAAAAATACACTGTGTTCCCAACATATTGAGAATAACACAGGAGGACACAGAGACACAGAGCTCAAATTTCAGAAATAAAATCACCTTTTGCGCGCTGATTCTAATATTTTTCACACCACTGTAATTTAACAGCATATCTTTGACATAATCTCTCAATGATTACACAAACATTAAACTTGCAGCTTGCTGCACCTTTTAGCAAAACATTTATATTAAACTATAACTTGTTACACACTTAGCAAGACTGTTATTTAACAGTTTATAGATTCATTATTTATGAAAATATTAATTCTAAAGTTAATTTCTTAAAATATAATAACAGTCCATCACAAATTATTTATTTTAAAAAATAAATATTTTTTGAAGATAATTTTATTTTTACCAGGTGATAAAAATGCTTGGTATCCTGGTACGGCAAATGTCGGCGCTAGACTAGCCGAGTTACCACGGCTATAGCCATCGGCTGAGTAATCTAAATCAATCACAGAGAGCCTTATATTTACAACAACCAGCCAGAGAGAAGCTTATAACGAATTTAAAAGATTGAATTAAATCACACAAGACAACTGTAATGACAACATTATTGTAAACAAATGAATTCTTGGAACAATGAAATGACTGCAATGATTCATATACTCAAATTACTCGTTTTAATTCAAATATGAATAATAAGGATCAATCAGAATGCAGGGTTTATGCACTAAGATAAAAGAATAAAGTACGCACTGTGAGTTGAGGTAGAGGGGGCAAGTTCTTCTCTGGGTTGTGCAGGCTTGCATTCAACCTTCAATCAATCAATCAATCAATTAATTAATCGATCAATCAATCAGTCAGTCAGTCAGCCAATCAATCAATCAATAAATCGTTCAATCGCTCAATCAATCAAGAAATCAATCACGAAATCAATCAATCAAGAAACCAACCAACCAACTAATCATTCAACCAATTAATCAATCAACCAACTAATCAATCAATCAATCAATTAGTCACTCGCTAAATCAATCAATCAATCAATTAGTCACTCAATAAATCAATCAACCAATCAATCAATTAATCAATCAATCATTGAATCAGTACTCAATCAGTCTGTCAATCAATCAGCTTATTATTCAGTCAGTCAATCAGTCATTCATTCACTGACTAATTTCATCAATCAATCAATCACTGACCATTTTATTATTGATCTCATGAAAGTGTATTTCACAGACTCTGTCTACAACCAGATCTCTCTCAAAAGTTACGAACGCAAAACCTTTTAAATTAACAAGAAAATTAAATATCTAAGAAAATGTATACTTCTAAGACTAATTACTAATTATAATAAAATGGTCTGTAGCTAGGCCTCGTTTTCCAACAAGCCCCGCCCCTTCAGCCAAGTAATCTATGTCTACATTAATGTCAATTAGTAGAAATTAATAAATAATTCACCAGATATTAATCGCACTTGCTGCACCCTTTAGAAAGTTATATATAGAAAATGATTTTAATGCTATCTCTCAATTATCATATAAGGATATTAATTTAAGATATTAAGATAATAAAATATAAATATACAAGTGTACGCTTAAATAGATAAGCTATACCTCTGTGCCTCTGAGTGTATTTATCTATCATTAACATTGCATTCTCTATCTGTAAATCAATCAATCAATCAATCAATTCATTATTCATTCAATCAATACATGAATTAATCAATCACTAAATCTACAGCAGTCAATTACTAATCAGATCAATCCGTTAATTTATCCATAAAAAATCAATCACTTAATTGATCAATCACTCCTACAATCACTCCTACCAGCACTCCAACAGTCACTCCAACAGTCACTTGCACGTTCACTCCTACAATCACTCACACATTCACTCTTACACTTCTACAATCACTCTCAATCACTCACTTGTCCGTACTGATTGAAGTAAGCCTTGATATCATCCACTGTGGTCTGAGACGAGAGCCCACCCACAAACATCTTCCTTGTCTTACTAGCAGCCTGTCAATCAAACACTCACACTGTACCCTTCTACTGAGCATACAAACTTGCTGCATCATTTATTCAGTAGATAAGTCTTTGATAATATCTCTCAATGGTTATAAAACTGTTAACGACTACTTGCTGCACCCTTTAGTAAGATATTTAATTCGTTCAACTTAAACTGTACTTGAAGCAGAGATTTAGAAAGATTTTTTTTAAATCAGGTTTCTTTCTGATGTACCCTGCTACCAAGCCTACAGTTTATCATCTTATTCTTTAATCTTTCCTACAGTTTATTGCTGATCTTTCTTTCAGATGTACACTTCTACCGAGCCTACAGTTTATTATTACCTTTACTTCCATTGACTGTTGATTCAGATCAGAACCAAAAGATTTGGCCGCGGCATATTTTGCGTCAATCTGTAAAACAAACATTAAATAAAACAAATAAATAAAGTAAATACAATTAATAAATAGACTTAAAAAACATATTTAAATATATAATAGCTTGTCTATTTATTCTTAACGTCACATCAGCACAAAAAGAATATTCAGTAACATATCACTTGCGTTTCCATAAACAAATATATAACTAATTATTTGTTTAGCAAACACTAATTACTTAATTAATTAATTAATTAATTATACTAACTAGTTTATCGTCAATTCTATGAGGCCCAGATGCAATCGCTTGCTCTAAACTTTCTGGTCTTGTAAACGTTATAAAACCGTAGCACCTAAAGGGTAGAAAAATGGCTCAGTAGAAGGGTACGTCAGAGAGAAATGGCTTAGTAGAAGGGTACGTCAGACAGAAATGGCTCAGTAGAAGGTTACATCAGAGAGAAATGGCTTGGTACAAGGATACGTCAAAGATAAATGGCTGGGTAGATGGGTACGTAACAGGTAGAAATGTATGTCAGTGAGCAGAGAAATGGCTTGGAAGAAGGGTACATCAGGTGAAAAAATCAGGAAACAAACAACAAAATTACAGGCTTGGAAGAAGGGTACATCAGGAATAAAACAAGTTCAAATATCAAATCTCAACAACTCACATCTTTTAATAAAATTTTAATACATTAATAAATTTAATAGCTAAATCTTGGATATACTCAATGATTATACAGACATAAAAGTAAAAACTGGCTGCACCCTTTAGTATAATTTAACTACCTAGATTTATGTGTGAAAGGATCACGAACAATGGAACAATCCACAATTTCTCCGTACGTGCAAAAATACTGCTCCAGACTCTCTGTATAAACAAAACATCTATAATCCAGGCATTTCATACAAGTGAGCATTGCGCTTACGCGCTATGTGTATTGTATTTAGTCTGACTGCCGAAATGCGTTTAAAATCAAACAAACAGTACATCTACAATCCAGGCGTTTTATCTAAGACAGCATTACAGTGTGTGCTTGCAAATCGTCTTGATCAGACTAAATTAACTGAGTTTAATATTTTAGCAACATTTATAATTTACTTTTACATTTTTCAAATGTAAAAGTAAATTACAAATTTATTAGAAACTTTGCTTAAAAAAAAATTAAGCATAAAAATCAGACTATTTTATTTCAAAATGAAATTTAATCATCCGCTATTTTTAAATATCATTTTATTCACTAATTAAATATTTACTAATTAAATTAATATAGGTTATAAATATAAGTGATATTTATATACACGTAAATAAAACTCTGAGTCAATGTACCCGAAGTAGTTTTCCAGTTTAAACCGCCAACAAACATTTTACTGAAATAAAACAATTAATAATAAAAATCATTAAAATATAAATTATTTAAAATTATTCACGAAAAGTTTGGTATAAAATGATTTTGGTCCGAATCGAGTCACAATCGATACAGACCGATTTCTAATCCTAAAATCTAATTACTCTTCCAATAAGCATAAACCATAATTAGACCTTAACCCTAAACATTAATGGCACCTTTACCTTCAATTCTCAACTCTAACCCTAATTCGAATGAGATTGTACCGAATTCGTTAAACACCTTTTAAAATTAATTCCTTAACAGTAAAAATTAAAACCAGACTACACATAATCATCATAAGATATCACAGAGAAAATAAAATTCGTAACACTAAGGGAAGGGGGGGGGGCTACAAAGCTAAATATAGTAAGTCCCCCCCCTAAAACCAAACTTTTAAATATATTCTTTAAAAATTAATTTCGCTGATCCGTTTAAATAAACGAAAAATTCTAAAAAAATTGAGCAAATATTTAATACATTTTTTGGACCGGGCCGCCTTTTATGTAGAGACAAAATAATTTAAAATAAAATCAATTATAAATTAAATAATTAAATAAAATTATACCAAGAATCTGTGCTTGCTGATTCATTTGAATCGCTTCGTTTACTCGACGACATTTTAATTAATTAATTAAGCTAATTAATTAGGCTAATTATTTCGACTAATAAATCAGTCTAATTAATTTAATTATTTAATTAATTAAATTATTATTATTTATACAAAGGAAATCAATGTATACAATATTGAATGTTGAAAATCTAATAATCCCAATCTAATAACTGAAATTACCAAAATCTTACATTACAAAATTAAGGAGAAAAGTTTAATTTCATTGGGAATGGTAGATTTTGAAATGGCAGCCACGCACCTATATTGTTTAGATATTTGCAGATTGCTATCCAAAAATTAAAAGGTAAGATGCCACATTACCAGTACCAATACCAGTGCCAGTACCAGTGTCACTATCATTACCAGTACCAGTATCGCTATCACCACCAGTACTGGCAGTACCATTATCACTACCACTTTCAGTATCAGTACCATTACCACTACCAGAACCACTACCAGTACAGTTTTAGCACCACTACTAGTACCACTACCAGTACAATACCACTACCAGTACTACTACCAGCACAGTACCAGTACAGTACTAATTATACCAATATCAGTACAGTAAAAGTACAGTATCAGTACCGTACCAGTACAGTACCAATACCAGTACCGGTATCAAGCGTCAGTACAGTACCAGTACCAGTATCAGTACCAGTATCAGTACCAGTACCAGTACCAGTATCAGTACCAGTACCAGTATCAGTACCAGTATCAGTACCAGTACCAGTATCAGTACCAGTACCAGTATCAGTATCAGTACCACTATCAGTATCAATATCATGCAGAGATATTTTCATTTCATTAAGTATCTTTATTTTCGCTCAATTAAATTAAATTAATGTTTAACTAATTTAATTAAATCGAATTAATATGTATTTATTTAATTGTTAGAATTTATTTTCAATATTGTTTGTAATTAAATAGTTAGATTTAATTAGCGTAATATTAGATTTCGAAAAGTAAAAATTGGATTGGCGCTGTATAAAAGTGGGCTTTACACGACATACAGATTTGATTATATATTTTAAGCGTAAAATCAACGAATAAAAGCGAATTTTCTCAAATATAGTTATATATATTGGAATCTAGAATGCCTTTTACTCCTGATCAATTGGAGGATAAATTACGGCAGTCTTTTGAAACTTCCCATGTGGTATGTTGCTACTTTTTCAAGTTTCATGTGTTTCGATTACAATGTTTACATTTATGTGAAAAGTATTTATATAAAATATATTTATATAATGAAGGCCTATACGAGGTTACATTTCTGCTTATAATTAGAGCTAGAATTAGGTTAGGATTAGGTTTAGGATTAAGTTTAGAGTTAGTTAAGAATTCATGGTATTAAATAAATTGATCGGATCGATTTGTCAGGTTAATATATTCTTGGCCCCGGTTAACTGATTAAATGAACCCTAATATTTTTATGTAAACAGAAGGTTGAGGATCTCTCGGACGGTTGTGGTGCTAAATTTAGTTGTCTCTTGGTGTCAAAGAGCTTCGATAGCGTACCTTTACTTCAGCGACACCGGTCAGTAATATTGGTGTCAACTTGCAAACGTTACACCATAGTTAGGTTTTTTAAGGGACATGTAAATCTTAGTCAGGGTCCAGTTTATAGGTCAGTCCAGTTGTGGGTCCTGACCCGGATCCAATTTGGGGTCAGATTCGGGCAAGATTTTGGGTCACGACCAGGGTTCAGATTTGTGGTTCAAGGTTTAAGTTTTAGTGATTCAGAAAATATGACTTGTTGCACCTTTAGTAAACTTGGAAGATTGTTTTGAAAAGGCATTGAACAATTTTTAATAAATATTTAAACAGTTTTTAAATGCGTGTATCATTTTATAACAAACACTGCCTGAAACAAAGTTACTTTCGTTATTAATAAAATTAATTTATTCTATCACATAGTTGTATCACTAGCCAACTAACCTATCCCTAATTCTAACCGTAATATCACTAGTTTAACATCATTCAACCATATCTAAATATCTATTAAATATCAGTACCATCGATGCAGCTGTCAAATGAACATTACGAGTTACTCGAGGCACTGAACCTTAAATTAGCCTATACTGTGCTAAATGGGCGGCGCTTGATAGAGACGCTTTGAAAAATGTTTGAAATAATGTTTTGTTTTAGAATGGTAAACGCAGCGTTGGCAGAAGAAATGAAATCCATTCATGCGATGACTTTAAAAACTTTAACACCAGAGCAATGGCAGAAACAACAGCAGTCTAGTTAGTCTCTATTCGCAATGTCACATCAGTACAAAAAGGCTTCTCCATGGTGTGATTTCTTAACGTCGCATCAGCACAAGAAGACTTTTTAATGACGAGATGTAAACCGTATATGTATAAATCAAGAGTTGAGTGAATGGTTGACTCTTAATGAAGTGCAGTAAATAGTTTTATTTGGGAATGACGGGGCAAGCGTCAAGTATAAAACTTTAACTCAATTATTCCTAAGGTCATAATTATATAAATGTCTGTTCTAACTTTCTCTGCTTGCGGTGAAGTGTTTAGAACGTAGAACTTAAAGGTTCCGGGTTTGAGTTCCGCGTGATTCGCAATATTTTGCTGACTTGCTGCACCCTTTAGCAGGATTCAACAACTACATCTTGATATTGCTTACAAACTTACATAAATCTCATCAAATGTCATAATCTGGACATTAAGCGAACTTTTAATTTGCTGCACACTTTAATATCATGATTTCATAATTTAATTACTATCTCTGACATTGATGATACATTAAATTTAATCAGTACTTGCTGCACCCTTCAATATCATTCACGAATAGTAATCAAGCTAGTAAGCAACATTCTTATTGAAAAAATTGATAAAAAAACAAAAATAAAGATTTCAAGTAATTGTAGTTATAATAACATAAAATATTACGGTATAACAATGAGTGCAAAAATTCCAAAAATGTGATATAAGTAAACCCTCCTCCCTCCTCCTTTTAATTCTAGCTTTATCCAGCAAAGTTCTAGGGGGAGGGGATCTAGGAAGGGAGGGGGAGAAAGGGGACAATCACCTTATGATACAGTTGTCAGATGTGCACAATAAAAGTGAAGCTGTACAGTTGCAATATTTTCAAATTATCTACAGTATATACAGAGAGCTTACATTCTTCATTTATTTGTAAATTAGTGTTTACTATGGGGTCATTTGATCAGTGGACGATTAATCATTGAGGACGATTGATCACCATTTATAGAGTTACCATTAATCAATTGGCCTATTTCTAATTTTGGGCATTGATAGACTGGATGATATCAATTTACTTGTGATCAATCGTCCCAGTGATCAACAGTCCCACGAGCAATCGTCCGGTGATAAAAATCTAGTGATCAAATATCCGGTGATAAAATGTCCGGTGATCAAATCACCTCGAATTGGTAAATCAGTCAGTGGTTGATACTGGATTGAAGTGAAGATAATCAAAATATAAAAAGTATCGAGATATTAATAAATATATATATATTATATATCATATATATTTACGGGTTCCGGGACAATTGGTCTACAGACTTTTCTTCTAAGACACTTCGTCTACAGACATTTGATCTACTGACATTTAGTATAGTGACATTTGATCTACACTAACACAAACTATAATCCTAACACTAAATCCTAACTAATGTCTTATTTAAACAAATATCTTACGGACCAAATGTCTGTAGAAGAACAATCACGATGCTATCCTCTATTAATAAATAACAAACCAACTAAATATAATAATTTTGATTTTAGACAAAATTCAGAGGGGGGGGGGCTTAAAGACTTTGCTATGAGAAATTAGTATCAGATAAATCTAGGTCAAATGCAGAAGATGTTATATCGTCTATGATTCGCTGGGCCACTTGTAACGCCATCTCCTCATTGGTTCTTTCTTTGACCTTCTTTTTAGCAAAGAATCCTCCTGGAGATAAGACAGACAGACAGATATATATGCAGACCGATAGACAGACAAACAGATAGATAGATAATAAAAGAATCAGACGGTCAGTCAATGAACTTAATTATGTATATGGCAATTGGTGTTGTTAAAGTAAGTAATCGGTGAATTTCCCAACCAATTAATTATTTAATCCATAATCACTTTGTCTCGTCAGTTATGCAATGAGTTAATCATTCATATAATCAATCATTCATGAAATCAATCATTCATATAATCAATCATTCATGAGATCAATCGTTCATGAAATCAATCATTCATGTAATCAATCATTCATGAAATCAATGGTTCATGAAATCAATCATTCATGTAATCAATCATTCATGACATCAATCATTCATGTAATCAGTCAATTCGTCTGTGAATCAATCGGTAAATAACTATAATAATAAATATCAATATGCTAAAAATCTCAACATAAAATAAATTCAAATAATGCTATACCAAGATCTCTTTTGTCCTGATCAGGGGTCGGGTCAAAGTCTGAGATGAACTGACCCAAATCATTGACTCGACCTATCTTCATGCCCCTTAAAACAAGACCACAACAACAAAAATTACTAAGTTCAACATCTGGATTACAATAATATACGAACAAATGTCTCGGATATAGCTAACTATTTAAGCACCTTACTAAAGGATGCAACAAATTCGACTCAAAGTTACATATAACCCTAGATAAATTTTAGATAAACGACTTACCAAACCCTAGATAAATCCTAAATAAATGACTGACCCAGCCTTAGGTCTAATAAAACCCTGGATATAATAAAAACTAGATAAATGACTGACCCAGCCTTAGGTCTAATAAAACCCTGGATATAATAAAACCTAAATAAATGACTGACCCAGCCTTAGGTCTAATAAAACCCTGGATATAATAAAACCTAGATAAATGACTGACCCAGCCTTAGGTCTAATAAAACCCTGGATATAATAAAACCTAGACAAATGACTTACCCAGCCTTGGGTCTATGCCATAGACTGTCTGGATTGAAGCAAGCATCATCTATCCTCATGTCTACATCACTGCTGATCTTATTCATCACTTTTTTAACGTGCTGGCCCCTAGTGTCCATCGCTAGTAGCGTGTTAGGCCCCACCCCTGCACTCTGGCTCCCCCCACTCTTCTCGGAGCTAGCGTCACTTCCTGTGGAGTGAGGGAAATAAGAACTGAATCAAGATTTATACTTTTTTTAAAGATTTATAAATTTTGTTGAAATTTTTAAGATGTTGTTTTGTTAGATTGTTTTAGTTTGCGTTAATGATTACATATTAGTTTAAATAGCTCACTAAAGGGAGCAGCAAGTTGTTGAACACGAAGAATTACTAGAATCTGGAAGACCTAGGTTCAAAGCCGTATACTCTAACCACTGTGCCAAATATATACTTCATCGTTAACTAAACAGACCTAAGCTTGTTGGTAATGTGGTAAAGCACTAAACTTGGAAGCAACAGGTTCAAGCATAAAGCATGTAAAAGTGAGTTTTGATAAGTTGCTGCAGCCTTTAGTAAGACTCGTAATCCAGACGTTAAGCTTTCACCGTTTCAATGTTAAACTGATTATAGCAACAGAACCAGTTAGAGAAATAATTAAAATGATAGACTACAAATAAAAGGTTTAGGGTTTGATTCCTGCTAACATTAATCAATATTTCTAAATTATAGAAATAAATGACAAAAATACTAAAAAAGTACAAAAGAAACAAGTACACATATAAAGTACAAAGTACTTACCTCGTCGTCTGTGTTTATAAGAAACAAAATCGTCCTGATTTAACTGTACTGCGGATACTAGATCTTGTAAGTACTTGTAGTACTGGTCGCTTTTTAGAAACTGGGGAAAGTACACCTGAAAGTACAGGGGGAATATTTTCACATGAATAAGTACTTGAACAAAATAGAATCCGCTATTAATATTTATAAGCATCTTACTAAAAAGTGCAGCAAATTAATAATATGGCTGAGCATTTACCGGAATCAAACCTAAATATGCTGCATCAGAATGCGTTGCTCTACCATTTCACCAATAATCTATTACTATACTCAACTACACATAATATCTACTAAATATACAACACTTTAACATACCATTATCTATTTAATTTATAATTCTACGATATTTTAACTTTCATCTAGCTGCACCCTTTAGTAAATCTCTTAAAACTAAGAGATTTACTTTCAACTTGCTGCACCTTTAACAAATCATGTACACTTAGCGTCTACCTGTTTGAGTCTGTCAAAGACCATGGATCTAGGGACAGAAAAGCACCCGGGCAAAGGTCCTTCCTCTCTACAAATGTTTACTTCTGTCTCTAGTCTTACTCTGTCGTCAAACTTTAATGTCTTACTCGTTGCCTGAAGGGAAAAGTACCTAAAAAAAGAACTTAAACAATCACAAATATCCAGAAAAGTACTTTAAAATGATAAAATAGTACCTCGAGATAAAGTATATCAAAAAGTAATTAGAAAAAGTACTTTTAAAAATAGTGAGAAAATATCCGAAAGGTGTACTTTAATTATAAAAGTATTTAATTAATTATAATTAAAATACTTGATTAAAGTACTTAATTAATTATAATTAAAGTATTTGATTAAAGTACTTAATTACTTGTCGTATAGTATGATGGCATCATCCTGTGTTTCAGTGGCGTTGTACTTGCAGCCTTGCGATACTATATGTCGCTCAAAATTATCCAGATCCATAAAACACTGCAGGACTGGGGTTAGATTCTCCGACTCAGCAAACTACAGAGACAAAAGATTAACATCACATCAGAACAAAACGTTATTCAGTAACGTGTTATGAAAGTTGGATAAATCCAACGTAGAATTGTTTGTTGTTTAAAGTCACATCAACACAAAAATATAATGAAGTAATATGAATAGACTGTGTAGAAACCAAGTGATGAGTGAACGCTTGACTCCATATTAATACATCGTGTTATGATCAGACGCACTAGTCATTTCAGTGATACAGTACAATGCGTTGGTTTCCTATAGACCAGTTTGTACTTTATCTAAACCTATTTGTTCTGTCAATTGATGTTAAAAGATTTGTTTAATACATTATTATTACTATCATTATAATTATCATTATTGTCATCACTCTTATCATCATCATTATCAGTATTATAATGATAATTACCTCAGTGAAGTAAGTGAGTGAAGTATCATGGTAGATAAAGTCATTGAGTTGAAGTTGTGAACCAAGCAATAAATCTAATTGATGCTTACTGTGATATGCACTGCATAGAAACTCTTCATAGTATCTACACAGACAGATAAACAGACAGACAGATGGATAGACAAAGATAGACAGACAGACCGATGGATAGACAGAGATAGACAGACAGATGGATAGAGTGAGATAAACAGACAGCAAAATAGATAGACAGGAAGATAAATATATGAATAATTCATGAAGAGACAGACAGACAGATAGGCAGGCAGACAAACATGAAGATAGACAAACAGACAATACAGTTACTCTGAAGCAATCTCTTGTGTCATTTACAAATAATAATCCAGATATTAAGCTTAACTTTAACTTGCTGCACCCTTTAATTACCAGCTTAAATCAAAGACAAAACTGCCTACATTCATAATTAAAGCATTCCATTTCTAATTAAACTGAAAAAGCCTCAACTTACTGGCTGTCAATCAAATTAAGGACCGCCCCCTGACACTGTATAAAACAATCAGAACTGACATGTCCATCTTCTCTACAGATCCGGCCTACTGTCTCAGCTCTAAGACTATCGTCAATTCTGATTGGATGGCTGCAGTCAGGTGACAGATACTTGGAGAAAATAACCACCGCGTCCCTCTCGATGCCCCGCCTCCCTCCCTCGTCTATAAGCCCCGCCCCTTCACACTCCCCCACCCCTTTCAAGTTATTATTGCTTTCCGTTTGAATAAATTCCCGATTAGAAAAATTCTCAATTTTTTCCATGGGCACAGAATTTTTTTCTTTTGGATTCAAAACCCTTACTTCATTAACTTGAGGGGCCCCCTGGATTTCTCTAAGACCCCCCTGAGAGCCCCTTGTGCCCCCGTGTATATCTCCAGGGGCTCCTACCCCCTCAATATTATTCCTACTATCACATATTTTATTTACAATATTAGATTGAATATCAGAGCAGAATTTCTCATTTGTAATTTCCGATTGGCAATTAAAATCAGTTCGGTTGCCTGTCGCGTTATCTTGGCTGCCTACCATAAAGTTTCTGCTGCCTACCGAGCCTTGATTGCCTGCCAAACTGGCAACCACGGAATCTTGGCTGCCAACATCGGTTGCTGTCATTGCCGAAACTTCTACAGGCAACATATGATCTGTATCACCGTGCGCAGTTATTGAGCAAATTTTCGTTGCATTTTGTGCGCCCCCCTCAAAGGGTTTCTTATCAGCGGGGTTTGACCACCCCTGGGCCGAATCAACCCCCAAAGTACTTAAAATCTCCCCGGAATTTAAATTCGAATTTTCACTGGGTAAATTTGCGTTAATTATTTTTTTATCAACGACTGAAACCTCGTGACTTTCATTGAAATCAGCCCCTATTTTAAGCCCCGCCTTCTGGTCCTTAGCTCCTCCCACTGGGAGGGAATTCTGTCCTAATTCGGTTGGGTGGGGGTCGGAAGAACTGGGTGGCTGATCGTGAAGGAGTCTAAAAGTTTCGGCATCTAGCCAAAATTTGACAAGATTGACAGAGCCCCGGGTCTCCATGAATTGAATTAGATAGGGGAGGGCTTCACGGTCCACTAGGACCTGGGGGAGGGTCTTACGAAGCTGTGAGGACCAGGGAGGGGGCGTGGGGGGCGTAGGGGGGTGGGGCGAGTCGGCTACAATAGATAGGTTATCTTATAGTTTATTTAAATAATATAATTCTTTAAATATTTGTTTAGTTTATAAATATTATAAACCGTTTAATTATTAAGTAACGTACCTACCGTATATAAAAACGTAACATAATTATCTAACAAGATAACTAATAATAATAATCAATAACAAGTTATTATTAATAATTAATATTAAAATTATAATAAGAATTAATAATAAATTGATGAACTAGATATTAGCTATTAACGTGGTTCTTTTTTGTGATGGTTCAGTTGTTTTGTGATGGTGTTGATGGTAGTCTTAATTTCTTTGGTGATGGTTTAGACAATCATTTTAATGTTGGTTCTTGCTTATGGTATTAGCGGTGGTTAATTTCATTAACTTGGTTTACGCTAATGAATAAAATTTGTTTATTATCTCAAACAATACGTTAGAAATCAATTTAATCGATAAAATAACATCATTTTCATTTATTTATTCAATTTAATTTATTATAAACTTACAACTAGGATCTCCCAGTTCTGCGTTATTCAAACTTTCCAATCTCTTTATCACAGTCACATCTCTTTCTCCAGCAGGGGGCGTAGCCTCTTTTGATTGGCAAGCATGAGGCTGTTGGGGGATCGAGGGCCTATCATTGCTCCGCCCATAGAGAAAGCTAGACTGTAGATGGACTTGATTGACAGGGGGCGGAGCATGCGGGGCTCTAGAAGCAAAATTTGCTTGCTGGGGATTGGCTCCGTTGGATTTCGATTTAGTTAATGTTTCTTTTTGTTTGTCTATTGAGAAAATTATAACATAATATAAATAATGAAAATAAAGCATTAATCTAACTGTGAAGAAATCAGCTGTGATAAAATTTGATTTCACACCTCAAAGATTTACAACAACCGTATAAGAATTAGGGCTATAAATCAGGTTAAAATTAATTCCAACTTGTAAAAATAACATTTCAAAGAATTAATTGCGCACAAACCTGTTTTCTTTGAAAAGAAAGGCATGATTAGCTATACGTCCGTCTCGTAATGAAGAAAAAACGTCCAAAAAAAGATATCCCCCTAAATTCACAATCAAACAGTAAAATCATCGCCTAATTCTATATAAACTTAAATTCTACGGTAAATTTATTCTGGCACGAGGGAAGTAGGCGGTCCTTGTATAATATAAAAGGTTGCATGTAAATAAAGGGGCGTGGCTTATTTGCCTAATTTTATTATCTTTGAACTTTATATCAGCTCCACCCACAATATGCAACCATTTTGTATGAGTAAAAACAATGCAATCACAAGGATTATTAGAATACAGATCTATGACCATATTTTGATTTCAGATTGAAATCTTAAATATAAAATCAATTTTGATTGCAGGTTAACGTATTTACATTCGTGTACGACGGGTCGTACAAAAATCCACATCCAATTTTTTCCTAGAATCAATTCTATTACTTTTCACTCCCCGCCTAAAAAAAGAACTTCAATGTACCAGTAAATCCCCCCCAAACGACACATCGCGTCGCCTATCACAACCACCCCTCCCCTCCTGAAGATTTCCCATGTGCGTTTATCCATATTTTATGTGTTATAACTATCCGATTAATTTTATCCGTTAATAGCCGTTAGTTAAATGATTACAACTCACAGCAACGCGTTTCACATTTAGTTCGTTCTTTTATTTCCATATATATCAAAATTTAACATTAAATGAAATAAATGTTCGAATTTTAACATATTAATATAATATGTAATTAAAATAAAGAAATAACATAGTATTTATTTACCTTTTAATTCTAAAAGTACAAAATTTAAATTAAAACCTTCAATTAAATCTCATAAAAAATAATTTCTCTGTAATTGAATAGGCCAATGCTTTTATCTAAGTCAGTAGGTCACTGCAGACACCCCAGTATCGCCTTACAGAACTGGGGCAGATCAAAGGGTGTACGAGAGGTCACGAGGTTGTTGTCAATGACAACCGCAGAATCCTCATAAATACCTCTGTTAAGTAAAAAAAGAAAAACATATTTAAATACTCAATTAATTAATCAATTAATGACTCAATTAATTCATTAGCTAATAAATTAAGCAATTATTAAATAAATGAGTAATTAATCAAGTAATTAATTTGTCTAGACTCCTTACATGGTGAAAATAGTCTAGACAGCAGTCTCTACAGTTTAGACAATACAGTCAATCAATTAATTAATCATTCAAAACTTCAATCAATCACTAAATCAATCATTCAATCAATTACTCAATTAATCAATCACTCAATCAATCACTCAATCAACCAATCACTCACCCTGCATTCTCCACATCATCTTTGATGGCAATGAAGCAAGTCAGTTTACGTCCAGAGATACACTTAGCAGAACAAAGCAACCAAGCAGCATGACAGATGGCACAGACAAGCTTATCTAGACAGACAGACAGACAGATAGACAGACTGACAGAACATACAAGCTTATCTAGACAGCCATACAAATGGCGCATACAACCTATCTAGTCATACACATAGAGACACAGTCGGGTTACAAGAACTTAGACAAACAGACAAACAGATATACGGATAGACAAACTAACAAACAAATACAAATAGACTAAAAATAAGAAATAAACAAAGAACAATCAAATGGAGAACAATCAAACAGACTGACAAACAGACTGACAAACAGACAGATCTAGGGATGAACAAATAGCTTATTCATATAATATGCAGACAATATTTTTAAAAATGACACAATTATCTAAAGTTAAAAACTTGATAAATTTGCATTTAACATCTAGATTAAACTATCAATATCCTTCACAACTTAACGTCACATCAGCACAAATGCGTAAAAATGTAAGAATGTGTGTGTATAAACCAAGTGATGAGTAAACAGCAAACTCTAACGCAGCACAGTAAATACATTTCTTCCAGAGTTACTAAATCGCTTGCAATAAAAGATAAGGACTACCACGGGCCATCATGATTTTAACAAGGTCCACAAATCTTTTATCTCGTCTCAGATAGTCCGGGCACCAGCCCCCAGGGATTATTAAAACGTCTAAATCCTTGAAATAAAAAATAGATCTAATAGTAGAAATACTTTCATTTATATTATTTAAATGCAACTTGTAAAACAGCAATAGAATAACATGGATAATATAAAAGCCTTTATTTGTTAATAGCTCATATCAGTATAAAGTTGATATGAGCTATTAACAAATAAAGTTAATTTACTGATTGAATAACTGTATTAGTTATTCAATCAGTAAATTAATTAATAAATGAATTAAATAATTCATTTATTAATCAATTAATTAAACAAATAGTCCTGATATAAACTGGATTTAAAAAAAATTAACTGATGACTAATAAAAATAAATAAAATAACTGAAAAGCTCTGTTTCGTTGTTTAAAGTAACATCAGCACAAAAAAGTCTACTTATAGTGGACTCAACTATGTAAAATCAAGCTAATGGTTTCACAATTATCAGTCTTTGTTTTCAAACATCACATCAACACAAATACATCCATTTAGTAATACATTGTGAACTGTTTGTGTGAAAATCAAAGTGATGAGTGAAGGTTTGAACGCAGCGCAGTCAATAACGTTACTTTGGGAATGACAGGGTGGGGAGTTCTCTTCCATCTAAAGTAAAAAAGTTCCAACATCAGGGTTTATCTGATCAATGCTGAAGTCAGCCTTGCAAGGATAGCCGTGTTTAGAATTGTACGTTTTGCCCTGTTCCGGCGCCACGGTGAAAGTCTCGTGACCCTCCTCACGAAAACGCAACAAAGGATACCAAACCTAAATTATCAACAAAAATATAAATCTGTGCATCATACTATACAAAATAAAATAGTATAAAAATACATAAAAAAGTAAAGAAATCAAAATAATAATGAATACAAAATCAAAATTGTGAATATTAAGAGTAGACTAATTTCAAAGAAGAAGCATATTTAGAAACCCGAATTTAATATATTATTAGAATTTAGAAATGCAATTGTTGCATTCTAATTAAATAAATGACAGAATAATGGTGTTATCATTAGGATTTCAGGGTCAATTGGAGAGTTTAATAAAGATTTAATACAATCCCTCCCCTTTTAAATTTGATTAAATGCGCCCCAAGTGTAATAAGTAAGAATTTCTGCAGAATAATATTTATACAGTTAAACAGAAAATTGAAAATAAATCATCACCTCTAAATCTTCGTAATTAAATTCAAGAAGGATCGCAATTTTTTTGCCCGGCATGGCTATAAGCAATAATTTAACCCTTGAAGGAAAAAATGAGATAAATCGACTTAAAATTTAAAATAAAAGTGAATATTTTGCAATAATAAAGAAAAGCGAAAGTGAAACTCGAGAAAAGAAAACTAGCAACAAAATTTGAAACTTTAAAAACTGAAGAAATTTGGTAGGAAATTTAGTAGATTGAATGAATTGGGTAGGAAATTTAATGGATTGGAGGAATTTGGTAGAATATTTGGCAGATTGAAAGAAATTTTGATAAATTGAATAAGTTTAGAAGGAGAGTTGGTAGGTCAAAGGAATTTGCTTTAAAAATTCGTAAAATGTTTACATTTCTGATTAAAATATACTCGGAAATATAAGCAATGGGCATGGGACATTTAGATAGGCCTATATCACGGGATTGTGCACATGTGCTTGGGGTTCGCTGTACTCATCACAAGAAGTTCAATTTAATCAAAATTGGTGGCACCCTTTCAATATGTTTAGGCCTAGGCTATGTACCTAAAATCTAATTTTGTTTCTAAAATTTTACTAAATATTCTGTGACTCTGGTCATACATACTACGTATTTGCATACTCACTGACACTTTCCTCTCCCAAAAAGTGTCCTAAAATTTAACTAACCATCCTCTCCCCCCCCCCCTCTTTTTAAATAAAGCAATGGTATACGTTTACTTTACATTATAAAAAGATCTACAAAAATTTAAGTGCACATTATAGATCTATCATATATACTAAAAAATAGACCTATATTATATCATATCACTTATATATACTTTACTATTATTATTAGTGTAATATAAATTATAATAATATTATTAGAATAATGCAAACATATCATAAATTTGGATATAAACACTTATTATTAACTGAACTTTATAAAACCTGAACAGATGACTGTAAACAGATGACTCTTTCTAACTAATAATATCATCAGAAATTGTTTGTTTTTCATATTATAATTTCATATAAACCCCAATTGTTTATTTATATCAGAAAATAATTTTTTTATAAATATAAAATATGAAAAATAAGTTTAAACAACTACAAATAATGATATCTAAGATAAAAAGCTAAATAACTATACAATACAACTACTTATCATACAATATATCGACACAATGTAAAGTCATTTATGATGACATTTAGTAAATTATCATAATGAAAGCAATGATAATTTCAGTGATAATAATGAGTAGATCTGAGGGCACTGTTGACTTTATTTGATGACTGCTCGTTGAATTGTTGGTCGTTGTAATAATATTAGATTTAGCGGACAACAGAGTTGAGTGACTGACTCCCAAGACTGACTTATCTAAGAAAAAGATAATGCTATTGGATACGAAAAAAAGATAAGGTAGTATACAAAATATGTTTACAGCGATATAAATGGATTATTTAAGCAAAAATATGTGTATCAATTAAAAAAAAAGAATATAACGTGACTAATATAATATGACAACACAAATTACATAAAATGACTAAAATATTAATAAGAGAGTTGGGAACAAATCGTTCACTCATCACTTAAGACCTCTGATTCTTTTTCAGTTGTGATCTTGGAATGAAATGTAATAGAATATCTGCTGCATTCGATAGATGCTTTGTGCTGATGTGACATTAAGATAAAAGATAAAAAAGCAAAAACTTAAACGAACAAAAATAATAATAAAACAAATAAACAAATAAATAAACAAACAAATCAGTAAACAAACAAATAAGAAAACAAACAAATCAGTAAACAAATAACAATAACAAAAAACAAACAAATAAACATAAAAAACAATCAACAAATAAACAAATCAATAAGCAAATAAGCAAAAACACGAATAAACTGATATGTAAATAAAAAATTTATTAACAAATATATAGATAGTCCAACAAACAAATAAAAAAATAGAAAACAAACTAATAAAGAAAGAAAGAAACAAACCTATAACACACCCATAGAGTAGTGCTACAGGTGCACCAGTCTTGTAAACAAACGTGAGATACATATTGGTTGTTTCTTCACCGCAATGAGATACACCTTTCTTTAAGCAAGTCATCATGGTATTTGCAGGCCTACAATCAGAATTCATTTACTAATAATAAACAGACGTTTCTTTGTTAGATAATTTTCATAGAGTTGTAATATAATATAAATAAATAAAGTACAAATGGCACTAGGACAAAAACATATTCATAAGCAAAATATATGTGAACAAAATATCCACAAATAAAAGTCTCTCAAATAATAATTTAACCCTTAACTTTAACCTTAACTCTAACCAAAACCCTAAGATTAGACTTTACCCGCATCTTATCCCTAACGCAAACATTAAATATAGTCATTGATATATTGTCATATCATTTTGTCCACTTTTTGTCGATGTAGATTTTTTCTTGGTGCATTTTTTCATGAACATTTATTAAGGGTACATTTTGTCAACTGACATAATGTACCTGGACATATTGTCCAGGAATATTTAGACCGGGGACATTTTGTCCTTCCACTAGTAATAAGACATTGTACATACTGACCCACAGCTTGGTGTAGTAAGCGCATTGACAGAATTCATATAAGTGGCATTGCATGCGCTAATCGCATGTTGAGATTCGTCTGTTTTCAGACATGGTTCACCGTTTTTGAAAGCTAAAACAGGCAAGTACCAAAACGACAAAAT
>JAQIXG010001787.1:0-20171 GCA_034700105.1 Oconnorella tubifera | reverse complement strand
TATTATTGATATTATCTATATATCTTTATTTATTATTAATTATTATTATTGTCTTGTGACCCGTTAAATTGGCCCTGACAAATTGACCCAACTATTAATTCTTAAGGCTAGGGTTTGAATTTGAGTTCGATTTAGTTTTGAAGTTAGGGTTAGTGTTAAATTTAGGGTTCAGTTTAGGGTTAAGTTTTAAGTTTAGGGTTAAGGTTAGGGTTAAGTTTAGGGTTAAGTTTAGGGTTAAGTTTTAAGTTTAGGGTTGGTTTGAGTTATGGTTACTAAATAAATTAAAGGGGTTGTTTTGTCGGGTTAATGTATACGGGGTCGTTTTGTCAGGGTACCTATAATACCTTATCTAAGATATATCTTATCTATGCTAGATACCGAAGGGTGGTGGATGATGTTTGTGAAGGGGGCCTTGCGTACAAATATGACCCCGTGGTCACTGCATGCCCCGTAGACCGTCAGTAAAAAACTATTTTTAGATTAATTCTTTATGATTTTTATTGGTAATAATATTTCTATTATTTCATCTATTTTAATTTATTCTCTTTCTTGCTTATTTTGCTAAGAGATGAAACTTTATTTTCTTTTCTTAAATACAATATTTTACTTACTTGTGAATACGGTCGGTGAAGTGGTTATAACGTCGCGTCTTGAACACAAAGTTATTAGATTTGAGACCCGGTATCGATCGACTTGTTGCACTCTTTAGTTCTTTATAGTAATGAAAATGATGACAATTGGAAAATGACAGTTGTAATAATGATGATGTTGATTATGATGTTTATATCATTTGATTATATTGATGATAATACAATGATGATGACAATGATTATGATGATGATGATGATGATGATGATGACAATGATGATGATAATGCAGGTCGTCGTGAATTCCTGCTATTCACTAATCGTTCACGTATTCACCGTTATTCCTTTGAAAGGAATGAACACACTATCATTCCCGTGTATTTCGGCACACAGAACATTCTCACAGTGGACTACGACTATAAGAATGACTGTTTATTCTGGACGGACGGACGATTCAGCAGCATTCAGGTGGGATTTATTGACAGGGGAGGGACTGGGGGCATGCACCCCCTGATAATAAATGTTTAATTTTAGTAAGGTACATTTTAAATTTAAATTTTGTAAATGTTTAAATTTGAATTGAAATACTGGGTTTTTTTATTAATTTTTACTTTGTAGTTAGTTTGTACTTGTGTACTTAATACTTTATAATTAGAACAGTGGTACTTAGTAATTTGCTAGAGTATTTAATACTTTGTATTTATATTTAATACTCGAGTATTTAATACTTACTTACTTTCAATATATACTTTTATTTATATAGCGTTTTATTTATTTATTTTTTATCGCGTTGTCATTGTTGTTGTTTTCTTGTAAAGACGATGTGTTTGCGAGGTGACAACGTAACCCAGCGCTCTATCGTCAGATTTAATGAGAATCTCGACACGATCGAAGGGTTTGCTTTTAATTGGATGAGCCGACAGATATTCTGGGTGGATGCTGGACGCAAGAAGATAGAGTCCGCAAGAGCAGACGGGTCACATAGAATGACATTGGTCAATGATAGCTTAGAACAGCCAAGGGCTATAGCGGTCTATCCAAGGCTTGGGTAGGATTTAATTTGGGTTTTACAATTAATTCTAATCCTAATATTACTATATGTTATTGTTTATTTTAATAATATTATTATATTACTATATGTTATTTTAATATTATATTACTATAATATTATATTATATTACACTGTATATATATTATACTGTATATATATTACTCTAATATTACTGTATTACTCTAATATTATATTAACTAATCTTAACCTTAATATTACTATAAATACTCTTGATTTTGGCTTTGCTAATGGCTGCAGCCCAAAGTTATGAGCTGCAGCCCATTCTAGCTTTTGGGCTGCCACTCAGTATTGCCATTTCTTTGGGCTGCAGCCCACAGTAACTTTATGCTGCAACCTATTCTTACTTACTGAAATCCATTTATAAATATATTATTGCCAAAATGTTTTAAATAAATGATTCAACGATTTGATTTGTTGAATAAATAAATGGTTGAATGATTTGATTCGATGAATTAATGATTTAGATTTCTCTTCTGGTCCGATTGGTCCGCTACTGATCCACGAATCATTCGCGCTGACATGGACGGGTCAAACCCACGAGCGATAATAAACGGGTCGACCGTCCTTCAGTGGCCCAATGGTCTAGCAATTGATGACATGGTCAACCCTCCCAAGATGTATATCACGGACGCGGGGAAGGATTTTATAATCTACTGCGATCTGGACGGATCACAACAGATTATTTTCTCAAACGTTTTGATGCTACATCCGTATTCTATTGGTGTATTTAAGGTGAGAATATTCTGCGTTTAGTTTAGTGTTAACGGAGTGAGATTGTTTTTAGTTTAGTTGCGTAAAATGTAAATGGAATGCAATAGTATTCTTCGTTTAGTTTTGTTTAATGTAAACGAGATGAAAAAATTATCTTTGTTTAATTTTGTTTGATGTAAACGGAGTGAGATTTTTTTTATTTAGTTTCTTCTTATGTAAACGGAGTGAAAATATTCTGCATTTAGTTGAGTTTAATGTAAACTCTTTTATTTAGCGTTTAGTTTATTTTATTCTCTAATTCAATATATTTGATTAAATAAAAAAAGTTTAAATTGTATATAAAAATAAGTAAATAGCAAAATGGGGTAAACTATTAGGAAGGGGGGTATCCTTTGGAGCAGGAAAAGGGGGGGGGGTGGGGAGTTGAATATGTTTTATTTGCTAAACAAATATGGTTGTAATTGAAAGTAAATAGCAAATTTTTTAATGAATTTTTATAGAAAATTAAATGTATTTGAAAATGATGCTATTATTAGTTAGCCAATAGGAAGTCTTGTTACATTTTAGGATGAAATCTATTGGACGGACTGGACACAGCAGGCTGTCATGGTGGCCAATAAGTATACGGGGAGAGGCGTGTATAAATTTATTTCCGACATTCCCGGAATAATGGACCTGAAAGTTCTGCATCAAAATTCTCAACAAGGTTTAATTTTTGCACCAAAGGGTGCAACAAGTAATATGACATTATAATTGCTTTGTAATGAAAATATTAGCTGAATTTTTATACTTGCTTCTCCCTCCCCGTCATTCCAAAATAAAAATTATTGTGTTCAGAGTCTAGCGTTCACTCATCACTTGGTTATCAGTAAATAGACTCATTTGTGCTGATGTGACGTGACATTAAGAGCGCATAAAAAAAATCCACACATATTTCGCATATAATATATCGGTATGCAATCTTTTTTTCTTGCTGATGTGACATTAAGCAACACACAACAACTTTATACTACACTCTAAACTTAACTTTCAATATAAATCCATTTGTGCTGATGTGACGTTCTAAACTCTCAGATACTGGTCCCTGTTCTGTCAACAACGGAGGTTGCAGTAGTCTCTGTTTTGAAGTCCCTAATACTAACCCTAACCTTAACAATCTTACTGTCGCACGATGTGGTTGCGCTGATCTGTTCAATGAACGTAAGGATGCAGTCACTGGTGTTGTGTCGTGTGTTTGTGACGACGGCAAGCCGTTTGATCAAGCCACCGGCATTTGTTCAGCTACAACGGGTAGATAGTTGAATGCATTTACTTACTGTATATATACTTACTTATTATTGTATGTACTTTATTGTATTGTATATACTGTATATACTTGACTATTTTTATTTATTATTTAGTTATGTGTTTGTTTCTTATATTCTCTTCTTGATATACCCTTCTACCAAGCCTCTAGTTGTTTGTCTTGTTGTCTGATCTGCCTTTCTACCGTACCCTTCTTCCAAGCCTTTCTGTTTCCCTCAGGTAACACAACCTGCCAGTGGGGACGTTTCACCTGTACCAACTCTCACTGCGTGCCTATGACGTATAAGTGTGACGGGGACAATGACTGTGGGGATATGTCGGATGAATTAGGATGTCGTAAGTGGACTTTACATATCCACAACCTTAACCCTAAATCTACCTTATCCTACCCTTTATTGTAACCCTAATCACAATCTTAACCCTTTCATAAAAAATAGTTTGTCATAACCATAACTTGTTGAGTACTAACCTTAATGCTAACATGTAGCACGTTAACCATAACCCTAACTTGTTGAATATTAACCCTAAACTGAACTTGTGACGTTTTAACGTTAACCCTAATTTGTTGACAATTAGCCCTAACTAACCCCCGGTTTCAGGAGAGATACATATGTATCGGATCCATACATACGTATCGATTTGCTCTTATTTGCGTTTTTTGAACCTAAAATGCTGCTTAAAACTCTGTTTATCTCCTTGTTTATGTACGGATTCTATGTCGCCGATTTTGGCTAGATAAACAGCTGATTAGCGCTAGACATGGATTTTACCAAAGTAAACAAACATGGCTGCACTCAATATTGACACAAATTATGATCAAATTTCTCAATTTATACGAATATTTTACATTATATGACTTATATTTCTTTGGTATATTATCTTTATTATTATTATCTTTAATTTTATCATAATTTCAACACAAAATAAATGCTCAAAACTGAAGAAAATTAAATAAAATTGTAATAAAAATCTCAATTAAATTATTAACTAAGGAAACAGTGATTTGTTATATAAATTATGAAATACAAAGACGTCCCCTCGTGGGTTATTAGGGATACGTGATGGTCTATTAGGAGGGGATAGATTCATTGACAAAAATATAATGAGTCAATCGATATATTTTCTATTTCAACCGCAGGTCTTGAATAGATAGAATAATTTATTGCGTAAAAGTCAGATTTTGATCGTTAATATAAGCCATACAATCTATTGTAACCTGGCTTTCCCTTCCCAATAATTATATTGTGATTTGTGATTTTAAATTTTTCATCTTTATTGTCGTAAAATTAAATTAAAAACATTAAATAAAAAAAATAAAAAAATAAATTCCCCGCCATTATCATTGCCCTTTAAATGCAATTTATCAACAAACTCATCTGACTTCAACATAACCCCAGATTGACCTAATTACAACCAATCAGCAGCTTACAAACAAATCGATACATGGCTAAAATTTGATTAAACACGTCTCGTGAAACGCATTTTAGCAAAATTTTAGTTAAACTCCAAATCTATACATAGCTATGTATCGATCGTATGTATCGCTCCTGTAACTGGGGGTTTGTGATCATTACCCTAATTTATAACTTGTTGAACCCTTGTAGCACATTAACTGTAATCCTAACTTATTTTCTCTTAACTTATTAATTTGCATTGCATTAACGTAAATCCTAACTTGCTGAACATTAACTCTTGTAGCACATTAACCCTATGTTGCGGAACATTAACCCTAAATCTAACTTATAACACATTAACTCTAACCATCACTTGTATAGCATTAACTCTAACCCTAACTTATAGCACATTAACCCTAAACCTAACATATAGCACATTAACCCTAGGTCTAACTTTTAGCATTAACATTAGCATTAACCGTAATTGGTTCAACATTAACACTAACCCTAACTTGTACTACAACTTGTTGAGCATTAACCCTAATCCTAACTTATTGAACATTAACACTTGCATCGCTTTAACCATAACCCTAACCTGATTGTCTAGCTGGTCGTACCTGCTACCCTGGTCAGTTCAGTTGCGCTAACGGTCACTGTATCACGCAGAGCTGGGTCTGTGACAGAGACAATGACTGCGGAGACATGTCGGATGAACAGCTCAATAACTGCAGTCAGTCAAAATTATATAGTCATTTACATCATTTAGTCATTTAGATATGGATTTATTTAGTTGTTTAATTATTTAGTCATTTAGATATTTAGTCATAGTGAGTCACTTTTGAAGTGATTGTCGTGAGTCGCGTTTGAAGTGAGTCACTTACAGTAATCTATTTTCTATATTTTTATTCTCTATTTATCTATATTTATTTATTTATTTATGTATTAATTTATAATCTATTTTCTGTACCCTTCACCTAGCCTACTCAGCCTGTCTCACAGATCAGTTTCAATGCGCTAACGGACGCTGTATCACGTCACGGTGGCGTTGTGACTTGGACGACGATTGTCACGATGGCAGTGATGAGATTAACTGTATGTCGCGCGATAGCATCTACTGTTTAATTATAATAATATTGTCATATAACATTCAATCTATTTTTATTTTCGTAATAAACTCATTTTATATGTTATATTAAAAATAATAAATAATAATAATTGTAATATTAATATTTATAATATTAGTAATTGTAATAATAATAATAGTAATAATATATTAGTAATTATAATAACTATAATATTAGTAATTGTAATAATGTTAGTAATACTCAGTCTTTTTTAAGTCATTTTTTTTTTTTTTTTTTCACCGACAATTCCACAGTCGTTAATTTCTGTGCGATCTAATCTTTACTCATCCAGGTAATCGTACAACGACACCGCCCCCTCTGTCGCGCAATTGCAGCGCCACTCAGTTCCAGTGCTTGCAATCACGCGTCTGCATAGCGTTATCTTGGCGCTGCGACGGCGCCGAAGACTGCCCAGATGGTAGCGATGAGATGTGGTGTGGCACTGTGGCACCACCGACGTGCGGGGTGGGCGAGTATAGATGTAGGGGAGGTGGATGTATAGCGGGATGGATGAGATGTGATGGATGGACGCATTGTTTGCACGGAGATGATGAAGAGAACTGTCGTAAGTTGGGGGTGATTCAAGGGTGTGGGGGGTGGATTTGTGATGATGGTGATAATGATAATGATTATAATGATGATAAAATAATTGTATTAAACCCGACAAATTTTCCCTGATTGTTAATTCTTGGGGTTTGGGCTAGGATTTGGGTTAGGGTTAGGATTGAATTTAGTATTAATGCTAGGGTTAGGTTTAAGTTTAGGGTAATTAGGGTTAGAGTTATTCAATGAATTGATGGGGTCGATTTGGCGGGTTAATGTATTCAGGGCCATTTTTGTAATGATAAAAGAAAGATAATGATTATATTAATGATGCCAAGTGTTGATAATGAAGATGGTGTTAAATGATAATAATGATTATAATGATAATGATGATGTTAAATGATGATGCTTAACGATAATGCTAAACCATGATTCTAAATGATGATGATGATAATGATAATAATGATGATGCTAAATGATGATGATGATAATAATGATGTAGCGTCTACTACGCCTGGTATCCCGCCTACGACGTCTTACTATAATCGTTCCTGTAGCGCGCTGGAGATAGACTGCGGGGGAGGAAGTGGCGTGTGTGTTGAGATCAGACAACTTTGCGATAGTATTACCGACTGTCCTAATGGATTCGATGAAAGATACTGTAGTACGTTGAATTTAACTAAAGTTTATTAATTTAAATAATTCACAATTATTTTATGTACAAATTGTATGTTTTTAAGGCTGCAGCCTAAAGTTGATGTGGGCTGCAGCCATTAGCGCCTAAACGCTGTTGAATTAGGAGTCTTACTAAAGGGTGCAGCAAGTGATAGAGTCCAAGTACAGAAACTCTGATAACTGTTGAATTAAGCGTCTTACTAAAGGGTGCAACAAGTGATAGAGACCAAGTACAGAGACTCTGATAGCCATTAAATTAAGCGTCTTACTAAAGGGTGTAACAAGTGATAGAGTCCAAGTACAGAGACTGATAATTGACACAAAGTTTTATTAATTGACACGCAGTTGACACGTGCATGGCACCAAATAACTTCCGATGTAACAGTGGCCAGTGCTTGCCTTTGTTCATGAAATGTGATCATAGCTTTGATTGTGATGATAGAAGTGATGAAGCAAACTGTCAAGGTGTGATGATTGTCTACATCATCATTTTGTTCATCATCATCATTTTGTAATCATCATTTTGTAGTCCCATTTCGTCATAATTTTCTAGTTAATTTTATCATTATCATCATCCTCTTTATTTTACAATTAGCTTCATCATCATTATTATAATTTTATGAGAAGTTACATCATCATCTTCATCATAATATTACAATTAATTTTATCATCATTTTCATCATAATCATATTTTTATCATCATTATGATTAATATTTCTACAGTCATTATTACTTTAAGATTACATCAACAATCAAGCGTTCACTCATCACTCGATTCACTTACACCTAACTCAGTCATCACGAAATACCTGTTTTGTGCTGATGTGACGTTAACAAACAAAGTCTTTTCTCAAACTATTTAATTTGTAAATAAAATTAATTTCAATAGGAATTGAATTTTTTTTTTTGTGTAAACTTTTAATCTAATATTTGCCCCGCACAATTGCCCCCCACACAGTTACAACGGTGAGGCCAGTGTGTGGTGAGGGGTTCTACCAGTGTGAGACTGGGGAGTGTGTGTACGCATCGTGGGTGTGTGACGGGGAGAGGGACTGTATCTCGGGGGATGACGAAAAAAATTGTTCTAGTATGAGAATTTTTTATTTTATTAATGCTGTTTTATTTAAAAGAATTTTAAAAAGAGTTTTAACAAACTAAATATCACAAAGCTACAACTTTTATGAGAAAATATCCTTTTTATGCTGATGTGACATCAATTATTTAGCATCTAATTACACAGATTGTAGTCTGATGCATTATAGAGTTTAACAGTTAAAATAAGTTATGTGTAAATGATTGATTAGTATGCATAACAACTATGTATAACAAGTTTTATGTATATGTTATGTATAACAATTATGTATAATAATTGTTCTGTATGTATTCAATTTTTTATATTTTTGTGTAGGTGTAGCCCTATGCACCCCCCAGCAGTTCCGGTGTGTTTACTCGGGGGGTTGTATCCGGGGGGAGTATGTTTGTGACGGGGGGAAGGATTGCTCTGATGGAACGGATGAACTAGGATGTGGTATATTATATTCTTTATATATTTATATATATATATACAGCGTATATGATGTGCACTTTGTATATACAGTCTATACAGATATAGTTTATATATATAGCTTATATAAGCAGTGTATACATGCAGTTTGTATATATTTATACTGTCTATATATATGCAGTTTATTTGTATAGTTTATGTATGCAATTTATATATATAGTTTATATACACGGTGGATATATACAGTTTATATATACCATTTGCATATACAGTTTGTATATACAATGTATATATACAGTTTATATGTCAAGGCTCTTTAGAGAAGTGATTAGAGCGCTGGACTCGGACACGACAGGTCCAGATTCAAATTCCGGATAGCTCACTATTTCTCTAACTTGCTGCACCCTTTAGTAAGACGCCTAAAGTTAAGCTACGTCTGGTATACCATTTATATATATATTCTTGATTATTTTTATACGAATTATAACCACGTATTTTTGTGTATCAGGTACCGGGGGCCCTGGCACCCCTGCCCCCACCACGTGCCCTGAATTCCGATGTGGTGACGGAGAGTGCGTGTCGTGGATGTTCTATTGTGACACGCGACACGATTGTCGCGATAATTCTGATGAGTCTAACTGCGCCGACAATTCTAAGGGTTAGAATCTAGAATCTGTTTGTTCTAATTTAGAATTTCGAGTTTCAAATTAGAATTTTTTGTTTTAAATTAGTATTTAAGTTTAAATTTTTTATTATTTGCTTTCGATTAATGCGTTTAAATTCTGTAGGGTGGGTGGGGTCAAGAGGGAGGGTGGTCGGGGGTTGGAAGGTAGGGGGTGGTAAGAATTTTTTGGATTGGAATTGAGTTTGTGTAAAAATTACGAAAATAATGATTAGATTATGATTAAAATAATGATTATCGTAATGATTACAATAATGATTATCATAATGATTACAGTAATGATTACAATAATAGTTATTGATTAAGATGATATTAAAGAAATAAATATGATGTTAGTGATAAGATAATAACTATGATAATAATTTCTCTTCTAGGCTATCTCGCTATCTATTGGCCATCACGTGACGCCCTCTCAACCAATCGTATTGCAGTACAAGTTCGTACTGTACCAGTAGTTAACAGCAGCACAACGGCCAGTGTCGTTGCTATGATTGCTAAAAAGTAAATGCTCGTTTATTTTGTTTACATTAAACGACCGTTTAATCGGTTGAAGTTTCATGCACACTTGCACCCCCCCCCCCCCCCATCATTCCAAAATAGAAATAATTTATAACATTAAGAGTGAAGCGTTCACTCATCACTTGATATACACACACAGTTTATAACGCGTCAGTAAATAGACGCATTTGTGCTGATGTGACGTTAAGAGTGAACCGTTCACTAATCACTTGATATAAACACACACAGACAGTTCATAATGCGTCAGGTCAGTAAATAGACGCGTTTGTGCTGATGTGACGTTAGGTTAGAAATGATTCATTTTTTGATTAATATTATAAGACTAATAATGATCTTTAATATTGATTTGTATAATTAATAAATTACTAATTTATTATTTATTAATTTAAGTATTTCTGCGCCCAAAATGTACAAAAACTATTTTTACCCTCTAATCATATTTAGATTTCACAATTTTTTGGCAGCGGAATGCAAATTCGCATTCGTCTACATTTTTTTGACATTTTTGAATTTTTTTTTTTCTTTCGTGTTCTTGTATATTGCGTTTTTATTCTGCATGACAGGGGAAGCGCTATTGAACGCAACATGACCAGTGTCATCAGTGGCACGACGCCGATGCCAGTCCGTGTTACTTTTGATGGATTAATGCCTGGCATGGATTATATCATTACTGTACAGATTATAGTGAACACAAAGCCTGGACCAATGGGAAGCCCCGTTACAATTAGAACTCTTTCTATTGGTGGGTATTTATAGCATTAGCTTAATCATTATTGTTATGATGTTGTATCAATGTGATGTCATATTAATATGATGACATATCAATAATGATGTTATATAATGACATCATCATTATTGTTATCCTGGCTGAATGGTAAGTGTTAGGTAGTTGTGATTGATAGGTTACGGGCTAGAGTTAAGGTGTGATTGATCAATTTGTAACTTGCTGCACCCTTTAGTAAGATGTTATATTTTACAGCAATTAGAGACTTTGTACTCTATCACTTGTTGCACCCTTTAGTAAAATCAGATTTTGTTATTATTATTTACTGATTAGATTCATTTTTTTTATCCAGTTTTTCTATTGTTTTAATTTTTAGCTCCTGATGCCCCGGTGAATGTCAAGGTTACAGTGACGTCACAGGCCTCGGGTCTGATTGGTCTAAATGTCACGTGGGACCCGCCCCCTAACACGGGGGGGTCGATTCTTTATTATACGGTAAATCTAAAAAAAAGTTCATTTAATTTAAAAATTTGCTTTTTTTTAAATTATATGAGTTTTTTTCATTTAATAGAATCGTGGTAATGGGAAGTCTAATCTGCTGCGAAATTTAGGTAGATTAGTTTAGCGTCCAATGATACCTAGCGGTAGGGAGTTCTGTCAAATCATTGAGCATTTTATAACATCAAATTATTTAGTTGATAAAGTAGTTAATCAGTCAATATTAATATTTAATATATTTAGGTTTAATGTGCTGATGTGACTTTAATCAGTTATTGTATTACTGTATTTAGGTTTAGTGTGCTGATGTGACGTTAATCATTTAATATATTTAGTGTGCGGATGTGACTTAAATGTATTACTATATTTATCTTTGGTGTGCTGATGTGACATTAATGTATTAATTATTTAGGTTAAGTGTGCTGATGTGACGTTAATGTTTTACTGTATATAGGTTTGGTATACTGATCTAACAGTATCTCGCTCGATGGATTATTCCAGGGGACGTTCCATCATTGTGTATGGAACACAGTCCGCTCTGATACAGAACCTGATCGGATCACATACATATCGCATATGGGTGGGTGTTCTATTTATAACTTTAAGGGGGTGGCAGTAAGGGGGTTTAGCGGGCACAATGAGGGGGGGGTTAATAAGCTCAATTGAGAGGGAGGTTTATCAATTTATTTTTATAAAAAGACCGCAAATGTTTTTATCTAGAATGGATGTTTTGTTTATACAACGCGTTAGTGTGTAGATTTTTGTGCTGATGGGACGTCAAGAGATAAAACGTATTATCAAGTATCCGTGATTATTCTTTATGTAATAATTTTAATTTATTCAAAAAGAGAAAATAATTTTATCTAAAACAAATGAGCTATATTAATAAATAATTAAATTTTAATTTATCCAAATACACATTTTTTATCTATAAATAATGAATAGAAATGTTTTTATTGCTGGACTTAAATTTTTTGCTGGATTTTTTTTATCCTAAGGTCTCCGCTTTCAACGGACTCAACGGGGCCCCGTCTGTCCCCGTGGATCAGATATTCCAGTCCCCCCAGGGATGCGTCAAACTCCTAGAAGTGAAAGCGGGGGGAGGTGGGGGTTCCAGCTCCAGTGTTATCCGTCTGGATGCCGCGCTGGCTGAATCGAGTCTTGGCAGGGATGTGGTGGTCACTTGGGGGTTGGAGGGGGGGGACACGGGGGGGGTGAAGATGTTTAAAGTGGGGTTGAAGGCGGGGGAGGTGGGGGAGGAGGTTAGTTTGAACGTGGAGTGTGCGGGGGCGGGGAGTGTGCCTTGTATCGCGGAAAGTGAGTGGGGGAGGGGGTGGGTTTTGGTTTTAGGACAAATCGGGGTGGACAGTTCGGTTAATCCCTAATGCTAACCCTAATAGCAAATTTAATCCTAACCTTAATAAAAATTGTCCATTTTGTATTGTCCTGCGATTTAATTTTTTAAAGAATATTAAAAAAATTGAATATGGAATTATTACATTTTTTATTAGAAATCGTTAAATCAAACGCGTTAGTAAAATTATTGTTATTTATAATTATGTTATTGTTTATTTTGGTTAATTTTTGTAAGGTCTGATAATTGATATTTCAATAATAACAATTTAGATAAAGTTAGTATATATCTAACTATAATAAAGTTATAAAAATTCGGTTGACAAAAGCTAAAAGATTAAAATTAAAATATTTGTTTATTTGATAATTAATTTAGTCATCAATCTCAACCCAGAGACAGTCTACACTGTCTCAATGTCAGCTCAGACGACTGTCTCGTCTCTGTCTCTCTGTTATGAGACTCCGGAGAAAACTGTCTCTACAGATGGTCAGACATTTTTATTTTTCTATTTTTTCTTTTACAACGTTATGTTTTAGGTTTTATATTTTTTTGTTGTTTAGTGATTTGTGCTGATGTGACTTTAAGTCAACAATTTAGGTAATGTCTTTTTAGATAATTAATTGAGTGTTAGGTTAATTAATAAATTATTAATGAATGCAACAAACTCGTTCATATTAACGAATTACTGATTGATAATTAATTGATTTATTGATTTTGTTGATGATTGATTGATCTGTTGATTTTAGTATCGATGATTAATTGATGATTGATTCTATTGATAATTAATTGATTAATGATTTATTGGTTCTATTGATTCTATTGACGATTGATTGATGGTTTAATTTATATTTGATGATTAATTGGTGATTAATTGATCTATTGATTGATTAATTGATTGATTGATTGATCGATTGATCGATTGATTGATTGATTGATCTTTTGATTGATTGATTGATTATTGATTGATGATTGATTGATCTATTGATTGTATTATTGATTGATTGATGATTTATTGATTGATTTATTGGTTGATTGATTTATTGATTGATTTATTGATTGATTGATTGATTGTAATGTTATAATAACTCAGGCAAAAGACCTATCACCCCTCGTATCCTGTTCACCCTTCAGTTACCAAGTGGACCGGTCCAACTAACCTACTCCTCCCCTGGACTTGAAAATTTGACCGACCCTGTAAGTAACAGACACGTTTCTTACTTGCTTTATTTTGTTTCTATATTAGTTCAAATTCCTTTATGGATTTTTATCGATTCTGAATTGTTTCTCATTTTGTAGCATTTTTTGTTTCATTATATCGTTTCTATACATTTTTGTACTTTGTTTTGATATCTCGTTTCTTTACGATTCCCGTTTCTGCGTTTCACTTTTTTCTATCGTTTTTTTCCCTCACTTTTCTTTCGTTTCTCTATTCTTTAATCCGCATCGTTTCTTTTTCCCATCCCCTACCCCGCATCATTCTTACTTTTCTGGTTTCTACTTTGTTTGTTTCTACATCATTCGTTTCTTACAGCAAGTCAGCGTTCACTATCATGAGGGAAACGCTACAGAAACGACGAGAACTTATAAAGTAACAAGAATCGTTCCTTTGCTAGTTGATAGTTTATTGGCTTGCGCTACTTATACGTTTAGCTTGCAAGTTGACTGGCCGGCACAGAGCCAGCTGAGTCAACCTGTGTCTATATACACTAGAAACGGTATATATGATATTTAGCAGCATTTTGGTATCGTAATCATTTTTATCATCATTATAATCATTATTATTATCACAATTAGTATCAGCATTATTATCATTTCTATATTTCAGATTTTTATTCTTCTTCCTCCCTCCTTGCCTCTCTCTCTTCCTCTCTCTGCTTCTCTCTCTCTCTTCCTCTCTCACCTCTGTCCTTCCCTCTCTCCTTCCCTGCCTCCCTCTATCCCTCACTTCCTCCTTCTATCCCTCCCTCCCTTCCTTCCTTCCTCCCTCTTTTTTTACAGTTTTTTGACATTTTTTTCATAAACTTTTTGTTCTCTGTTCTTTCATTCAGACCCCCGGTCAGCCCCTAAAAGCGTCTCAGTAGAAATGGTCAACATAACCGACCAGTTTGCGGACGCTTTGGTCAGCTGGCAGCCCCCCTGTGGACCCGAGGACATCGTAAGAAAAATAAATTCTCTTTTTTAGCTTCGAAATTAAACGAAATTTTGATATTTCTTTAAGATTTTGTTAAGATTTTGTTAGGATTTCATTAGGATTTCCTTAAGATATAAGTAAGATAGTTAATGATCACATTAAAGGGTACAGTAAGTAGATAATTAATTAATTATCATGCTAAAGGATGGAACAAGTCAAAAGGGTGCAGCAAGTAAGATAATGAATCAATCGTATTACTAAAGGGTGCAGCATGTAATTCTTTTAACTTCTCAGGAATACAGAGTCGATGTGTTCAGTGAGGATGGTAGCGTTCACGGTTTTCTCATTAACGGCACATCAGCACAATATAACATACAACGTCACATCAGCTCACTTTATAGGGGGGAGATGTATGGATTTGTTGTTCAACGCAATCGTAACGACGCGCTTCCATCTAGTCGCGTCAGCGTTGTCGTTAGTTAGTAGCGTTTAGTTCTATTTTGTCTAAATGTGTTCTATTTATTCTATTACTCTATTATTTCTATTTAGTCTAAAAAATTCTAATTGTATTGAGAGTAATAGACTTTCGTTTATAGTGATTTTGAACTTTTTAATCCGTTTTTCGTTGTCGTTTTAAACTGATTTTAAAATTGGTTTTAAACTAGTTTTGAAACTGGTTTCAACTGGTTTCAATCAGTTTTAAACTGGTTTTGAAACTGTTGGTAAACTGCTGTTAAACTATAGTTTAAACGGTTACGGGTGAAACGCGGGACTGCGGCAATGAATGTGGTGAAAAGCGGGAGTGTGTTGTGAGAAATCCTCGCGTTTAATTTCCCGCGTTTCACTCGCGTGTAAAATATTTTATAATTTTATTAATATTTGTATTATAGGGTTAGGGTTTTCCCACAGGAAATTTCCGGCAACACACTCCCGCTTTTCGCCACATTCATTCCCGCGTTTCACCCGTACCCAGTTAAACTATAGTTTAAATTATTATTTAAATCATTATTTAAACCATTATCTAAACTATTATAATTTGTTTTCCAATCTCTTTTTCGTTCTTTTATTTAATTTTCAGCATTAACTTTCTTTAATATTAAAATTTTAAGCGTAAAATAAAGAATGTTTCCAGGCCCCTATCCGGCCCCCCTGGATTTCAAAGTGGTCGTAAATGTTGATGGGGAGAATCGTTTCATGGTCTACTACTTCTCGTGGGCCGACTCGCCCCTCGTTGGGGGCGCAAAGGGAGACAAACCCCTTTTTGTAAAAAAATTTTTTACAATAAATAAATTCGGAGTTTTTAATCTTAATAGATTAATCTTTCGTGTGAATTTTTAGCTTAATGTTAAATTTTAACATTAAAAATCAATATTAAATTTTAATATTAACCGAATTTTTTAATTTAGCGTTCGAAATTTACGGTTGTAGAACTTTTATTGGAACTTTTGTTAATTTTGAGAATGGAATTTAAACTTTTTTGTAATTAGCAATTTTAAAGCTCTGTTTTAAGAGCAAACTTTTAGGTAATTCTTTTAATCTCATTTAAGTCAGACTTTTTATCATTTGTAAGCTTTACCGACGTCTTTAGAGCGAAATTTTAATTTGGATTAAAAATGAACTTTTAGTACTGAACTTTTAACTCTGAATTTTCACCCCCCTCTCCCTCCCCCCTCCTCTAGAGTTACGAGATCTATCACGCAGAAGGCAACATAACCCTCAACTACAATCATCCTGATGTGACGTCTAAACTCAACTTTACGTCCTTCTACAACACCTCCGTCAATTATATGTATAAAGTGGGTGGCCTAGACCCGGCCCAGGATCATGCATTTAAGGTCCGTCTGATGAATGATGGGGGCCGGCCGGGACAATTCTCCCCAGTAGAAATTGTTCACGCTTTATCTCAACGTTAGTTGTTTTTTGTAAATCGGAAGTTTTTGATGTTTTTTGTTTGAGTGATTGATTGAGGGAGTGAGTGATTAATCAACTGAGTGATTGGTTGATCCACTGACTGATGGATTGATCCACTGACTGATGGATTGATCCACTGACTGATGGATTGATCAGCTGAGTGATTGATTTAATAACTGACTCACTGACATATAAATTGATTGATTGACTGATTGTTTGATAAATGGATTGATTGACTGATTGTATGATAAATTGGATTGATTGACTGATTGTCTCTCTATGAAGTTGCCAGTATTCAGCTGCCAATATCTAGTTGCCAAATGCATATCATCCTTCATTTCCCTTTTATTTTAATGTTTTATTTATTTACCAAATTCTCTACATTTCTATTCTTTTTATTTTTTTACATTAATATTTCTATTTACATAGAAAAACTGAACGGCACAGAGATGTATCAGTCCAGTACAAACTACGTCCTAGTAGTGCTAGTGCCTTGCGCCGTCATACTTGCAGTGCTACTCGTCGTAGTTGGTGTTTTAGTTATACGTCATCGTAGGCTACAGCAGAGCTTTATGTCGTATGCCAGCAGTCATTATGACAGAAGAGCTAATAGTGCCACTTTTAATGATCTAGGTAATGACACGATTGTGACAGATTCTTTTTTGACGAGTTTAAATCGTAAGGTTTATAAACGCTTGCCCCGCGTCATTCCAAAACGAAGAGGATTGGTGAAGAGTGAAGCGTTCACTCATCACTCAGTTTATACGCGTGTGGTTTTTAATCTGTTGTTAATTAGTCGCTTATTTGAGCTGATGTGACGTTGTTATATGTAATAAATGCAAAATTCTTAATCAGTTTTATCCGTTAATGAATTGTCTTTTATATCATCTGTCAGTAAATATTCTCTATATTATTTATCAGCAAATTATCTTTCTATATTATCTTCAGTTATCTAGTATATTGTAATAAGCTGATTGTCTTTCTCCTCCGAGACATTTTAAACTTTTCCTAAATATATTTATTTGCAATACTAGTTCAAACTATTATTTAAACTGTTTTTAAACTTTTGTTATTAATCCGCTTATATCCTGCAGTGTATATCTTATATATATCGTATACATTGTATTTTGTATATTATCAGTAAAAGTTAAAAGTTCAACATTTCATTAATAATTATTTATTTGGTATATTCTAATAAACAAATGAATTATTTATTTATTTATTAATTTGTTGACTTTTTATAATTTTACTTTTAGAAGAGGATGAGGATCAGCCGATGATTCGCTGTTTTGCAGACGACGAGCCTCTCATAGTGGGCTAGGTTTACATAGTGGGCTAGGGGCCTAGAGCATGAGTAGGCGTGGCCTCTGAGGCTAGGTAGGCGGGCTTATCATCCACGTCTGTCTGAATCTATACATCTTTTAATCAAGAGTTCAAACTGACATTTTTAGCTAGTTCTGCATCTTTATATTATCTTTAATTATCTCTTTTATTATCTGTAATTATCACTTAATTATCTCAGATATGATCTTACTGTATGCGGTGTAATTTATGCGAGAAAAAGAGGGACTTAGAGTCAACAGTAAGATTGAATAATAAATATTTATTAATTATAAATAAATATATATTGAATTTATTTAAGGATATATAGTAGATATAAATAAATATGTATTTAATATATATGGAAGTTTAAATATATTATTTATTTAAATATTTATTTAATACGTTTAATATATAGTAAATGCATATTTAATTTATGTTATGGAAATATAAATTTATATTATTATATAATATATATTAATTAATTTTTTGCATTTTTTGTTTAATGTTTTCACGATTTTATACCAAATACTCCGGTCATTACTGCCGTGAAAATATTTTAAATGAAATTCTCGATTTTTATTCTACGAACTGCCAGAGAAATGTTTCGATATTAACTTACACGAGTTCAGTTGAGTTTTTTGTTCATATTTTGTATAAATTATAATCGGTGACTTTTTTCCGTCCCATTTTTGTTAATAGAGATATTTTGAAATCATTTAAAATTGTTTGAAAGTATTTAAAGTTATTTGTATTCAATTGAAATCATTTTGAATTGTATAAAATCGTCTAAAATCGTTTGAAAATGCTTGAAATCGATGCTAATTTTTCGCTAATTTTCTATCTAATCAAGTTTGTATAATACTGAACCGGCATTTATATATATACACGCTTTGTATATACGGCATTGTATATCGTTGTATGTCGGAGTTGTTGTATATTTGGTATATTTTTTTGCTATATTTTTCGCGTTGTTATTCGGTGATGGTTTTTATGAATCCTCTTATTTTTGCTTCAAGTTTTCTAAATAGTTAAATAATTTAATTAAATAGTTCAATAATTAAATATTTAAATAAATTAAATAATTGAATAATTAAATAATTAATTAAGTTTTTTGTAATTTTGCATTTTGAGTGTTAAAAATTCACAGATAAATATTCATAATATACGAAATCATTATATTTGGTTTATGACCTTGCTAGGGTTAAGGTTAGGGTTAGGAATCATCCTGTTCGAAGAAATGTCATGAATTATATGGCATGAACCATATATCATGAACTGTATGTCATGAAGCATATGCCACAGATGATTATCTTTTAAACGAAATTTTGATTAAAAATTAAACTGAAATTAGATTCTATAGATAAAATTAAGAATTAGAAATAGAGTTTATATTCTTAAACATTCCATTTTTATTGCATTGCTTGAAATATACACTGAACAAACTTTGTATAATACGATTGTATTACATCAAATTGTATTACATCGAATATTATATATTATATTAGTATAATACGATAGTATTTGTACGATACGTTATTGTATACTTGTATTGCATTTCCCTGTGGGAATAAAAAATGAGTTAAAGTTTTATAAGGGCTTGCCACCCCCCCCTTCCCCCCAGCACCCCCCCGTCATTCCCGAAGAAAAATTATTTGCTGCGTTTATAAGTGAATCGTTCACTCATTACTTGATTTATACACACGCATTTCACAAAGCGTCACTAAATAGACGAATTTGTGCTGACGTGACGTTAAGCAACAAACGAATACTATTCTTATACGTTTTATTTCTATGCTTTTATTATCGTATTTTTCATATCATAAAGTTTAGTTGATTGCATTTTGCAGTTGAATTGTAATTGAATTTGAATTGAATGATAATAAATGTAATTAAATATTAATTAATTGATTATTTTAGAGTTAATTAATTGAATTAATTAGTAGTAAAATTAATGTATTTGCTTGCGGAACTGTTTATTTGTAAACGCGTTGTGTTTATATTGTTTATATATTTTTATTATATTTGATATAGTGCCTCTTTTTATTGTTCACTCTCTGTTTTTCTTGTGCACTCCTCTTTCATAGTTCGGGGCCTTGACATTTTTTTAGAACTCT
>JAQIXG010001786.1:0-20172 GCA_034700105.1 Oconnorella tubifera | reverse complement strand
GAGATCATGTACACAACCTGCTCTGCTCATGTGCAAAGCTGGACTGGGAGGGGGGTGGGGAGGCAGAATTTTAATTATAAAAATATATATTTAAAAAGTGAAAAGTTAACAAATCTGCAAAATTATTCTAGTGAAGATACAGAGTAGAGCGAGCACTCTCAAAGGTCTAGTTGTCATAAATGCATTAATTGCGTAATATAACAGAGCATTTTTAAGATGAACGATGCTCTAGATTACAGTTACTGTAACCTAGAGAATTGTTTATAGCGTCAAATTGCTTGTTTAAACCAGCATAATGTGATTATTCATTTTGTAGGTCATTAATAAGATAATCTCTGATTTTGTATATAGATAAAAAAGCTAAATTTACTCTGGTGTCTATTACAGCTATTTTATGTAATAAAGTAACAAAAGCGACTTCTCATTAGGAAATTAATCGATTTATGTTATTTTAAAAGAATAATGAAGCAACACGATGTGAATTTTCTGTTTAATTTCGTTTTACAAATAACATCACAAATATCAAAAAATCTACACGCAAATGTCATTTAAAATCTAAAATTTTAATAGAATATATTTACAGCAAGTTCCATTCTACTGACAAAATGATGTAATATGATCATTCAGTTGTTTCGCAACTATGTTCAATACTTCTTAATCTCACAGGCGAATAAAAATAACTTTCTCTATTTTGCTAGTACATTAGATTTTCGCTAAAAGCTGTGATTAAGAATTTGCTTGCATACACTTTTAAGAATTATAATTTATTAATTTTTGCCATATTTAAACATAATCTTAAACCTTTAAAAAATTGAAAAAATAGTCGATTGTTAGTGACAGTTTTTTTATTATCAACTTCAAGACACAGTACAGCAACAATATAAACCACTTCAAAAATAATATAAATAAAAAGTAATTCAAGAATAGTAAACAACAGGCGTTTAGCTGTAACTACAAAAGTTGAAATATAAATTATATAAAGATAGGAAGCTAAAAGTTAACCTAGGAAAGAAATATGATTCTCTTAAACAAAACTGCAATCAAAGTCCGAGTTAAAAATCATTCATTGCAAAATTATAAATTTAATATTCTACAAAAGCCCTGAAATAAAGCTCTCAAGTTAAAAAATTTAAAAGTTAATTAAGTTGGATGTATTCCATTAAAGATATCTTTAAAATAACTGATAATTTAAGAGTCTTACTAAAGGGTGCAGCAAGTTAGCGAAATAGTGAGCGTTCAACAAAAATTATTAATACAACTGCTAACGATAAGAATATTAAATTACAAGTATTATTAAACTGCATTAGAGTTATCTTATTCTGCGCGTTTATTTTGGTATAGGAATCCCGTTATATAGTATAATTTACAATTTACAATATTTCGCGCGCAGAAAGATAAAATGCTGCCAAATTTTTTCTAGGAATGATAAAATCAAGACTGATTAAAGAGTTAGAATACAATGACGATAGATTTATAACAAGTTAATTTCAAAGAAACTTATTTATAAAATATGGAGTTTATTTGAGTTTTACGCATTTTTCACTAATCTGACTGCCATATATCATTGGTTTGTGGATCATTATAATGAAGAATTACAATCTATTCAAGTAACAAAATATAGTATCCGTTTAATGCGATACAGTACTATATTTATGTAATGCGAGTTACATATTATTGTTTTTAGGTTATGCGAGTTACATATTATAGTATCTATCTAATGTTATAGTATCTATGTATCTATACGATCTATGTAAACTTTCTGCTTATTTGTTTGTTACCGGAATACACCTATAATCATTATTACTAATTATATTATTAAAGGTTTAATTATACAGCAAATAAAGTTATGTTCTAGTCAACAAAACTACGTTATTTCAAGCAATTATTTAACAAAACTTTAAAAATATTCCTACAATGTAAAACTTAAATTTACATAAAAAACGCTTGAATCTACAGTAACGCTTATCACACAACAAATAATAACTTTTAAATGACCTATCGACGTAGTCCTATCAAATTAACTATTAGGGTTAGGATTAAAGTTAGTTTAGGTTAGGGTTAATTTATCGGTTAGTATATTCGGTTCCATGACAACTCAGCTACGGACTTTTGATCTACGATACTACGTCCACCGACATTTAGTCTACAGACATTTGGTCTACCTTAACTGTAACCCTTAAAATAATCCTAACCCTAGCCATAAACCTAACCTTAAATCTAAACCTAACCCTAATGTTTCAGTAGACCAAGTGTTGGTAGACCAAGTGTTGGTAGACATAGTATCGTAGACCAAAAGTCTGCAGACAAATTATCCGTTTTAATCAGGGCCGTTTTATCCCGTTACAAATTTTTGTCTGCAATTTCACTCTGCTAGGACCAGCGATTACCTTCAGCTCTAGCATTATTATTAACCACCGAATGTCTGTTATAACCATCATGCTTAAAGGAATCTTTATTGGCATTTCTATTGTTATAAGAACTCTTATCATCATGGTAACGACCCCTCTGGTTTGAATGTTCATTCGATCGGGGGTCGGTTGGTTTTGAGACTTCGTTTAGCTGAGATCGTTTAGCAGTAGAACTGAAATGACGAGAAATTTTAAATTATAAACTTTACTAATGAAAGTATAAATTTATTAAAATATGAGTTTATTACATTAAATATTAGTTTTAAATTTAATTCTATGTGACATTGCTTTTTATTATTTATATTTTTCAGTACAGAAGACAATTTATATCAACTAAATATTAATCATTGATTAATGAAACATCATGATTTTAAATATATTAATATTTTATGATGCATTTATACTCAAGATTAGTAACTTAAAAAAGGTAGCGTTCAACTTTAAAATAAAATCAAAGCGGTACTAAATAAAAAAGAATTTGAAATTTATTTTTTTCCCGAGCATTTATAATATATGAAAAAGCCTGTTCTGAAAAAGCTCTTCTAAATTCTCTCCGTCGCTTAACGTCACATCAGCACAAAAAAGTTCACTTACTGAAAACAACGATTCTACTAAACATCCAACAACCAAAGAATAAAAATTCCTTTTCAAATTCAAATTTAAAGACTTTATATTTTCTACGTAACTAGTTTAATTAAAATTAAATTAAATTAGAATAAAATACAAGATTTTTCTCACTGATTCTGTCGACTATGACTTGTATTTTGATACGCAGATGAATTCGGCGGTTGGTTGTAACTGTTTTCATACCTAAAAGTAAATACACCAAGTGATGAGTGATCGATAAATAAACCACAACTAAATGTAGCTTTATCACGACTTAATAAAGCTACATACAATTGACAAATCATCAATCTTTCATGCTAATGTCAAAAACTGCATATCTCATTGTTTCTAATATCTATCTGATAATTGATTTATTTTCAAAATATCTCTCTCAGCTGATTGATAATCTACATAATAAAACTAAATACCTGTTTTTTAGCTGCAAATTTGAATGTACCAGCGTTTTTAACTGCAAGTTTGAACGTACCCATTTTTTGGTACAAATTCTAACATACCTGCTTTTAGACGTAAATTTTTCCGACTGCATTGTCAGGGGGCTCTCCCGGCCCCTACGATCATTAGATGAAGTAAATTCTTCCAGTCTTGCATGTCTGGGGCCCATCATCTTGTTCTGATCCTGAGTTGGGCCCTTACTGCTGCATGTGGGATCATAGGAGGAGGGTCTGCAAGAATAACATACATAATATGCAGATATTAGCGGTATAAATCAGCAAATACATGTTAGCTGCGTAATTGAGAACATAGACACATGTTTAATTCGGCATATTAATTTTATATATATAACATTATATATGTTATATAGTGTATATATGTTATATATTAGTGTTATAATGAATTGAGAAGAGAGTAAGAATGAGAAACAGAAAGAAAGCGAGCAGAAATAAAGTGATGCACAAGTATAACTTTTTTAAATTGTTGAAAGTCACTGATTAAATAGATAAATAAAGATCACTAATTAAGTACAATGCTAAAATATTATAGCTCTAAAATGTTACGATTAATATATTATAGCTTTAAAATATTACGATTAAAGTATTAAGTTTTTAAAGCAATGCAAACAATAAAAATAAAGTGAAGCTAACATAAAAATTGAGCAACAAATAAAATAAGCTCATATTTATATTTAAAGTTAAACAAAAACTGAAAATACCGTTCATCCTCATTAGCATCTGATCGACTATTGTCATTATTTTCAGATCGTAACGAAGAAACACCTTTATTTTGTCTTCCGTCTGAACTATGTAAAGAAGATTTTACTGATTGTTTCTTTTCTTTCAATTCTTTAGGATCCGCTTGAGAATTTGATGGTTTCAATCGTTTCAAACTTTCTTCGTTTTTAATCTGTTTTAAATATTTAAATAAAATAATAATATTTTATTGTTTCAGATAAATTGATATATCTTTATGTAAAGTATCAAAATCAACTCGTTGGAGAAGTAGCAAAGCAATTGTACTATTAAGCGTCAGATCCAGGTTCAATTCATATGAATGTTCACTAACTAGCTGCACCCTTTAGTAAGACGCTTAAATTGACAGCTACATCTAAAAAATCGTTCATATAACAGTAATCCAGACATTAAACTTAACCTGTTGCACCCTTTAATAAGAAAATTAAATTGACAACTATGTCTGAGATATCATTCATACAATACGGTAATCCAAACGTCAAACTTAACTCTCTGCATCCTTTAGTAAGATTAGCATTGACATCTACATTAAACCTTTTAGCTTTTAACTGTAATTTGAATTTTCATGCATTTAATTACCTGAGGGTCGGACGCTTTTTCCAAATCCCGTTTCTTTGCCATGTGCTTGAAAAGTTTGTGCAAACGTTTAGCTTCGTACTCGGTGAATTTAGACACAAAATGCCAAAGATTGCTGCGTGGAAGAAGAAAACTACATGAAATTTTAGAGTAATTACAATAAAGATAAGAAAAAATATATAAAATAATTAGACTTTGAAGATATAGAAAAGAATATGAATAAATGAATGAATTTATGTATGAATGTTAAGATAATTAAAATGATGCACTAATGCATAATAATGATGATAAAACTTCAAATAAATTATTTTGATTAAAAAGCATTAGTGAAAAGATGATATGTATAGAAATGATGAGTGAAAGTTTGATCCTTAACTCAGTGCTGTAAATATTATTCTCTTTAATAAAATTACTCTAAAACAACGCAAGAATATAATATTTTCTCTGAGATTTGCAAAATGATAACAAAATGACTGATGATAATTATGATGACTACAATTAATGATGACTGATGCTGATTATAATGACTACAATTAATTATGATGACTGATTATAATGACTACACAATTAATGATGACTGATGATGACTAAAATGACTACAATTAATGATAATGACTTATATTGATTATAATGTCTACAATTTATGATGACTAATGATGATGATGACATCATACCTGCGCCACTGTCTTATTTCATCAAGTTGATTGATCTCTGCCAGTAGTTTATTGATATGATCTCCAATCTTAAGAACGCATTTACAAGTATTCTCTTGGTGTTCCTCTGAACCGAGTGAAGTCAATCCCAGACGTTTTAACGACTTCTTTACCGGACGCATTTTTTCTTTACACTAAAAATATTTTCATCGAGATTACAATTTATGAATTGAAGCCAAAAAGTAGCCAGGAATTGACAACGCGGGTTTTTTTACGTACATTTGTTTTGTTACATCTGATCATCACATCGATGTATCGAACGCAAATATTTAAGTAAATCGTCACAAGGGGGGGGAATTACAGTTAAACTCGCATCTTTAAAATTACAAAAAAATGTTTTTAGTGGGGAGGGGGCATATAACCTCCACATTACCCCCCAGCCTACTCTTCTGCTAAATGGGATAGGTTTAAGTCATTAACTCGCTGCACCCTTACAAAGTGTGTAAAAGAAATGACTTTGAATTTTACATGACAGATAATATAAACCTATGAATTGTATTAAAATCAGTTTAAAAACAGAATTTACAAAAAAATTAATATAAAAAAGGTTTAAGATGTTGAATTCGATTCAAATATTTGTTTAAATATCGATTTAAATATATTCGAACGCAGTTAAATCGTGCCTGATTTCAGTCAAATAAAATCTAGTATGATACATTTCACGCGTATTACACGCAAAAATTTTATATTCTATATAATATTTCAATTAAAAAAAAGAAAAAATTGCAAAGTCATCTTTTACCTGAGCAAAGATGTCTGCCGGTAATTCTGCTTCTGTCATGTTCTCTACAGCTTGTGTTTCACTAGTGGTTATGTGTACGGCACTCGCATGTTTCTATAACATTAATAAAACAAATGATATTTATAATAAAATAACCACTATTTGTTTCATTTTTAAAAAACATCAATATCAGACTTTATGAACCTTGTAACAAAAATATCATAGCTATTACAACCCTTTCAAATACTAAAATACTATATAACGTTTTCATTATTAATATTATTAAACAATATTTTAGTATATTATTTAATAATAGTACTTTCGTAAATTTACTTAAAGCCAGTTTTGATTATTTACTTCAAATCTAGATGTGCAAAAACCACATCAATCAATGATTGATTCAATGTCAAATAATGTCAAATTTGAAATAAAAAAACAAACATTATGTTCCGAAAGAAACACTTGTGCTGATGTGACATTTATCAAATTTCGCGCAAAAAGTAAACATTATTTCTTCCCAAAATTATCTTAAAATGAATTTACCTTTTCGCTATTTTCGTGTTCATTCGTTTTCTCTTTTGTTTTTTTCTTTCTTGCGCAAGTCGTAGTGGAAGAAACTATTTCTTTTCCCTCTCCCCCTCTCCCCTCCCCCCCTCTGATCGAGTCACTGAGACTATCTAAGTGACCGTTACTGAGTGACTCGACACTTTTACACTTCAATGCCGACTTGTTCTTTTTGGAATGCTGTACACGATGAATAAATGAAAAAAGAAAGAAATAAGAGAAGTATTAGATCAAATAAAGCAAAATGTTTCTTAACAATAAAAAGAGTTAAAACCTAGCTCCATTCTATACAATACATAAATAGAAATTGAATACACATGTACAGATTCTATTCATATGTGCAGATTCTATACATATGTACAGATTCTATACATGTGCTCAGATTCTATACATATATACAGATTCTATACATATGTAGAGATTCAATACATAATTGTATTTATTAAAATTGCTTATAAATCAGACAATGCCTTTGCATTTTACTATCACTACATTATTATAATCAGATGATATCATGGTCCAATCAAATAGCAGCAATAATCGCGAGCCTTGCATATTTTAACAAGAATCTAAACCAAAATTACTTTTTAACTAAACAGAGTCCTTAGACTGCACCATAAAATAATCTCAAAGATTACTTGAAGAAAAGAGAATTAAAACAAAATCGCAGAGAACTGCATGTACTGACTTTAGATTTACCGAGTCGATCCACATACTTTCTCAAACCTCTCAGTAAATACTCCACCCTCGTTTGTAAATGTTTTGCTTGCGGCTTTAAATCATTTTCAGATAAAATCTAGCACAATCATAATAAATAAAAATTTATGTCAAAAATTTCACAAAAATCACGAAATCACAGAATCCTCACCACCCCCAAAGTAACAATGGACTCTCCCGTTTATAAGCTAGTTAACGCTATGAGATGCAAAGTTTGAAATGCTGAACACCCTCAAAGTAACAATGAACTTACCCATTTTAACCATTAATTTTTAATCTTTAACCTTTTAAAAATATTGAATCTGTAGTATGCTTTCTATTAGTAATCATTCTAATGCTATGCACTGTATGCAGCTTATTCACACACAGCATATTCATTATGGACCATTTTGTCTATTCACACACAGCATATTCATTATGGACCATTTTGTCTATTCACACACAGCATGATACACGCACTATCATTTTTGCTTATTCATACACAGAATTAATAATATTTATTAGTTTTGTCCTAACATCACTCCTTATTGGAAGAAACTACATCAATAAAATCTCAATTTCAATGCACACCAGCACTTTGTCAAGGCCCATTAGAGAAGTGGAATCAGACCAACAGCTCCAGGTTCAAATCCTGGATAGCTCACTATTTCTCTACCTTGCTGCACCCTTTAGTAAGACGCTTAAATTGACAACTACATCTGAGACATAGTTTATATAATACAGTAATCCAGACGTTGAACTTAGCCCTAATTTAAAATTCTCGTGACTTTACCTTGGCTAGATTGAGTTTCTCGTCAGCTTTGATAGCATCCCATTGACCAAGTCCATGCTGATGGACGCCACGGAGTAAACTGACATCATCATCGGCTGACCAGGCGCAGTCAAAGTTGGACGCTTTCAGATTCATTCCTTCTGGTATCCTATGCAAGAAGGAAAATAAAAAGAAATGTAGGAAATACACCCGAAAGAAATAAAGGAAACTGAAATAAGAAAGCAAGAAATAGAGGAATTCAATTCTACACAAGAAATTCATAAAGGAATAAGGAATAAATATAACCCAACAATTTTAATGAAAAAAAACAGTTAAAGACAGTTTAAACAATAAGCAGAAAGTAGTTAAAAGTTTAACAAGTATGGCATATAAAAAATTCGCGTGACAAACGATCTGCTATTTATATAAAGGAATTGAAGCAAGAATATATGGAATACAGGAAATAAATTCTATATAGTAAGAAAATTAAAAAAAAAAAAAGTAAGGAATAAAGGAAATAAATTCTACACAATCAAGGAATTCAAATAAGAAAGGACTACAAGAAATAAGTCACAAATAAATAAGATTGAAATATATCTCATCATAAAAAGAACGAAATCATCACCAGACAAAAATTATAGCATTATTCTCTTCTTAACGTCACATCAGCACAAAAACGACTGCTGCATATAAACCAAATCACTATAAAATTAGACCAGGTGGCTCATCAAAAAAGAACAAACTCACGTCTTGCCGTCTTTCTCCATCCAGATGGCAAGTGGCTCTAGTTCAGCGAGAGATTGAAGCACGTACTTAGCATTTACTGTTACTTTAGAAAGTTTAAAAGTGGGAGGAATTTTCTGAGCTGAAATATCAATACATAAAAAATGTAAATCAAAAAATGAAATATATATGTTTATTTAAATTATACAAATCTGTTAAATAAGGTAACACTAGTAAAAAAAGTGACAGTACCCTGACAAAATAACCCCAAGCACATTAACCCAATAAAACTCCCCAAAACAGTACACTGACAAAAAGGCCCCGAACACATTAACCCAAAAAAATGCCCCTGATAATTCATTTAATAATCCTATTCTAATCCTAAACCTAACTTCAATCCTAACCCAAAAACCTAGCAATAACCCTAACCAGAATCCTAACCTCAACTCTAACTCTAAGAATTAACAATCAAAGTCTATTTATCAGGCAATTTTGATGTGTTATCCACTGATATATATTATACATTCTACAATATATATATATTAGTCAAGGCTCATTAGAAAAGTGGTTAGACCACTGGACTCAAACACAACAGGTCCAAGTTCAAATCCTGGAAGACTCACTATTTCTCTAACACGCTGCACCCTTTAGTAAAACTCTGAAATTGACAGCTACAACTTAGACATCGTTCATATACTGCCAAAATCTAGTCTAAATCGATAACGATAAAACACACGACGTATGATCACCTTGATCAGTGCTCGCAACAGTTTGGTCATATGACGTCATAGTTTGCTGACACGTTGTCATGATCAAATCAATCACTTTTAGAAGTGATGAGTGAGACTTGTCCGTCAGTCCACAGTCCGCGGCTATTGCGCCCAATCTAAATATAAACAACAAAAAGAAAAATAAAAACTAAAAATATACAATAACAGATAATTTAAGATATAATAAGATACAATAATAATAATAATAATAAGATAGAATAAAGATAATAAGATACAATGAAAGATAGTTTAAGATATTACAAAAAATAATTTGAATTAAAATTAATCTCTAAACTATTTAATATTAAACCTATTCAGTATTTACTGTACAGCTAATTTAACAGAATGTTAAAATATATTTGAAAGGTGTTACAAATAAAGATGAAAATTTAAGAGTCTTACTAAAAGGCCATATAAAATATAATTTTAAAATTTTATATGAAATTTAAAGCCCATGTAATTTATAGCAAGATAATATTCATCAAAAGCATTCATCCATCCCACCCCTCTCCATCCCATTTAAGTAAAAGTTATTACGTAAATTATCCACTATATAATAATTTTCTTACGGTCAGTATGTCTCCGATATAACGCTGACGTCATGAGAAAAGATTATAAACTATTGATAACCTTTCAAAACGTTTATAAGTAGGCCTAATGAAAGAATTAAATTTACAATTACACGAAGTCATGAGAAATAGATTATGAATATAACCTTTAAAGTAGTTTATAAGTAGGCCTAATGAAAGAATTAAACTTACAATCACATGACGTCATATAAATTGTTAAATTTTTCCTCCCTCTCCCCAGCCACCCTCCCCCATCCCTCATTTTGACGGGTTACAACTAGTTATGATAATAATGATGATGATTATGATAATAATGATGATGATTATGATAATAATGATGACGATTATGATAATAATGATGATGATTATGATAATAATGATGATGATTATGATAATGATATGAAAGGTTATTTTGTTCAGTTTATTATTCTCATCGAGCTACACTCAGAAAACAGTTGAGACAGGAGAGAATCATTTTGTCAGTCATCTTGTCAATATAGATATTGTAAGCTTATCTTTCTTACTTATCTATCTATAGTTATCTTACTTATCTATCTAATTTATCTATCCTTTTATTGACTTATCTGTCCGTTCATCTATTTATATATTTATTTGACTTACTTATCCGTTTATTTAATTTAATCTAGACCAATATCTTAAATGGTCTACGCTTCTTTATCTAAACTTATCTAACTTATCTAACTTATCTAAGTTTATATATCTCTGACGAGAATTTGTAGAATGTACACTGATTAGACTGGCTATATATATCTTGACTAAACTTTCAGATCGCGTCACACTGTTATTACATAGGACAAGTCGAGGGACATGCGGACTCACTAGCAGCCATCAGTACGTGTAATGGCATCGTGTAAGTCTGTCTAGATATATCTCTGTCTCTCTAATTACTTGTGTGATTGTTTAGCCAGTTATATATCTGTCTATGTGTGTTTGAATGCTTGCTTGACTCTTTGCTTGTTTGTCTGCTTGACTGTGTATTTTTTTAATTTTTTTTTTATTTGCTGTATTGATTTTTTAATGAAAGAAAGACATAAAGGAAAGATATACGAGACAGACAGACAGACAGACAAACAAATAGACAGATAAACAATCAGAGAATAAACAAAATATTTTATATATTGTTGTTTTTATTGACAGAGGTTTTTTTAAAGTAAACAATGCTACTTATAACATAGAGCCCATGTCTACCAGTCCTACGGGATCTTGCATCTCTTGCAAGCACAAGATAGTGAGAGACGTGCAGCAAAATAATCTCATTAAAACATTCACTTGTGGTACGACAGGTAGAATTGTCTCTCTATGTGTGTAGAGAGACAATTTACTTTTTAAAGCTAAATTAATATAATTAATTTTATATATTAATTTATTAATATATATTAATTTGTATTTATTTTCTGTATTATAAATAAGTAATACGTATTACGTAAATGACGTATTTATGTAGGTATAGAAGATGTTGCAGCAGAAAACTTGTCAACTAAATCAAGAAAAAAGGTTATTAAAACTAGTTTTATCTTAGATTCAAGTTAAAACTGGTTTTATCTTAGATTCTGGTTAAAACTAGTTTTATCTGAGATTCTGGTTAAAACTGGTTTTATCTTAGATTCTGGTTAAAACTAGTTTTATCTTAGATTCTGGTTAAAACTAGTTTTATCTTAGATTCTGGTTAAAAAAAGAGTTAATTTGCAGTTAATTTGTTAACTTATTTTTAGGGCAACTGACTTATAGCATTGTGATACAATATTTTATTGTACAGAGAGATTCGCCTGTTTTGGAATGGCCACAGGATGCAGATTCAAAAACAAGAATAGTTGAACTTTATGTTGTCAATGACTATAAGCAGGTCATATATCTATCTATTTATAGATTTATTTATTTCTTTATCTATCTATCTGTTATCTATTTATCTATCTATTTATCTATCAGTATATATATTTATTTATTTATATTGGTTATGTTTTGGTTATTGGTTGCAGTATTTGAGTCATGGTTCAAGTGAGTTAGCTGTCAGTGAACGAGCAAAGAATATTGTCAACATGGCTAGCTTAGTAAGTTGTCTTAATCACTCATCACTTATCACTTATCACTCATCACTCATTACTCATCACTCATTACACGTCACTTATCACTCATCACTCATCACTCATCACTCATCACTAATGTTATATATTTATTATCTTAATATGTTAAATTATCCCTATATTATCTCTACATTATAGCTTATGCAGTCTCAGGACATTTATCTGGTACTAACTGGCCTAGAGACATGGACGACAGATAACAGGATAACAATAAATGTCTCCAACACTTTTGAGACTTTGTCTAACTTTGTCAACTACAGACAGACCTTTATCTCAACACATAATGACCTAGCACAACTTATCACGTCAGTCCGTTATTATTATAGGTCTAGTTTAGTCAAGACTAAACAGTCTAGACAGTCAGACCGTAAGACAGTGTAGACAGTCTAGACTGTCTAGACTGTCTAGACAGTCGAGACAGTCTAGACAGAATGTCTAATCAATCAATCAATCATAAAGCTATATTAATCAATTTTGCCATAAATACTACTTTAACTTTTTAACTTTATTTCTTTATTTATATATTAATTTATTTACTTATTATATATATTTGATAGAGGTGAAGGTCCCTTTGAGAAGATGATTGTAGGCCTAGCCTATGTAGGCGGCATGTGCTCTAGCCTAGCAGGTCTATTAATTAGTGTAAGGTTAATTATTAAGCTTGTTAATAATATTTGGTTTATTATATTTATTAATCTAGAAATATTTCAACTATCTACTGTAGCTGTCACAACGTAATGAATAAATCAATATTCAATTTATCTGTTTTCTATCTGTCTCTCTGTCTATCTGCCTGTCTATCTATCAGTCTATCTCTCTGTCTATCTGTCTGTTTGCCTGTCTGTCTAGGACATCTACCCTCTGGCTGCAGCCACAGCCTCTCTGACAGCCCATGAGACGGGTCACAGCTTTGGTCTGATTCATGATGAGCTCTACGGGACGCCTTGTCCTTGTGATGACGTAACGGGCAAGTGTATCATGACGTCAATACCAAGGTAGGCCTAAATGGGAGGGTTTGATAGTGTAGAGGAAAAGGGGGGGGGGTAATAATTTACACAAAACACTAATTAATTCTATTGTATATTCTATCTGCACTATTCAGTGGCTATTACCCCTCTACCAAGTGGTCCCAGTGTTCCACAGATCGTCTAAGTCACATCAGCCTACCTCTAGGCCTAGATGACTGTCTCTTTAACATGCCTGTATCTGTCTTTGACCCTCTGCCTGTATGTGGCGATGGTCTACTGGAGGGGGAGGAGCAATGTGACTGTGGGGCGGCGCCATCAAGCGAATGTAACGTCACTTGTTGTGATAATGTCACGTGTCAGTTGGTGGTCGGAGCTAAGTGCGCGGCAGGAAAATGTTGTCACATTGACACCTGTCAGGTATAGGAATAAATTAACATAAATTAATTAATTAATATATTTAAGGTTTAACACTAAAGGGTGTAGAAAACACATTATGTGTTAAATAATTCATGCCGTGCGCTATCTGGCGATTAATTATTCAGTAATATATACATTGTTCCATCTAGCGATTAAATATTAAATAATTTATACATGGCGCCATCTAGCGATTAAAGATTAAATAGTTTATACACAGCGCCAACTAGCGATTATATATTAAATAGATTATACATCGCGCCCTCTAGCGATTAGTTATTAATTAATCTTGATAAATGCTTTAGTTAAAAGCTGCGTACACAGAGTGTAGGCCAGTAGCTAGCCCATGTGATCTAAGTGAATACTGCTCCGGATCCAACGGCTTCTGTCCAACTGACGTCTACATAGCTGACTTCACTGGCTGTACTACTAACAACGTGAGTCATTATAGGCCTTATTAACATAATTTATTATAATTTATTAACCAGGCAGCGTTTTGTAACAAGCCCCGCCCATTTAGCCCGGTAATTTCTGTCAATCTAACTTCTAAGTAACATATGATTGCTATTTTTAAATTGACTTTATTTCTCTCTCTCTCGCTGTCTAGACGAATGAGTCATCGTACTGCTACAAAGGCCTATGTAGGTCACGTGTCACTCAGTGTCAACTGTTATACGGCGATGACGTCACTGATTCTAGTCCTGACTGCTACCGCTTTGCTAACACAGACGGCAATGAACTCGGGTCGTGTGGGTTCAAATCTCCGGGAGACTTCCAGGACTTTGTGCCTTGTCTGCCTCAGTGAGGAGGGGGAGGGGTTAGGGTTAGGGTTTATGGTTAGGGTTTAGAGTTAGAGTTTAGGCATAAGATTAGTATGTAAAAGATTAGGTTATGGAGAAAGTTATATTCTATTTATAGACGCATGTTCTCTATATAGACCCGTATTCTATTTATAGACCCGTGTTCTATTTATAGATCCATGCTCTATTTATAGACTCGTGTTCTATTTATAGACACATGTTCTATTTATAGACGCATGTTTTATTCATAGACCCGTATTCTATTTATAGACACATGTTCTATTTATAGACCCATGTTCTATTTATAGACGCATGTTCTATTTATAGACTCGTGTTCTATTTATAGACCCATGTTCTATTTATAGACGCATGTTCTATTTATAGACCCGTGTTCTATTTATAGAGACGTGTTTTGTGGTACGTTGCAATGCTCTGACAATGCTGTAGACTTACGGTACGTCGACGGGTGGGTGTCACGTGGTCAGAGGTCGGTCAGCGTTGGACCAATGGTCGAGTCTTGTAGAAGTGTGGTCTATGAGACGGGATTTGATGGTCAGGATAGGGGGCAGGTCCCCACTGGGGCCGCGTGTGGGGCTAATAAGGTACGGAGTAGGGGAGGGCAATTACAAAAAATACCAAAAAATTACAAAGAAAGTTAAAACAATTAAAATATTTTACTGACATTTAAATATATCTACACTTCAAATATAAATATTATTATTGTATAATTAGATGTAAAGTATGTTATAAGTTGTCTGTCATATTGTAGGCCTGTTATCAGTCTAAATGTCAAGACGTCACTAATCTCAGAAACGCATCCTGCGCTAATCAATGCAGCGGACGCGGGGTGAGATTCTATAACTAGACAAACATCTTATATTATTTATTTTATTATATGTTACAGTAAATATTATCTACGGCCTATCTATAGATAAGTATAGATATTAGGTAGATAAGAGAGCTTATTTATATAACATTTATTTCCTATCTGCAGATGAAGCGAGTATAGATATTTTCATTATCTATTTGCCTTATCTATAGAGAGATAAGAAAGTATATAGATATACTATCTATTTATCTATCTGTAGATATGTAACAGCATGGGTGAATGTCATTGTAATGTTGGCTACGGGTCAATGGACTGCAGTCAACCAGGCGAGGGGGGCAGTCAACACAGCAATGCCATTCTACCACTTACAGGTACAATATCTACTCATTCTATATTTAGACTATTTGTTTCTATTATTACTCTTATTTCTATATTTAGATTCGTTATATTTTCAGCAGTTTTGCCTTTTGTGAGTGTTTTTTCATTAGTTTATTTTGTGCTAATTATTGCTTCAAAGAATCCAGCGTCTGTAGCTAGGTATAGTTTTTAACAAGTCACGCGCCTAGTTTATAATGTATGTATTATTTGGTTATGTTTCAGATATTCCGGTTAATTCTATGACCCCTGCGCTAACTACAGTAACTTTTCCCCTGACCACCCCACAAGCTACAACTACAACTACAGTTCCTACAACTACAGTTCCTGTTCTTATAATCATTCCTACACCTACAATGCATACAACTACAATTCCCACACCTACAATGCCTACAACTCCTAAAACTACTCCTACACCCACACCTACCACTACAACTCCTACAACTACAACTCCTACAACTACCACTCCTACAACTACAACTCCTACAACTGCCACTCCTACAACTACCACTCCTACAACTACAACGACAACTCCCACAACTACAACTTCTACAACTACAACTACAACTCCTACAACTACAATTACAACTCCTACAACTACAACTACAACTCCTACAACTACAATTACAACTCCTACAACTACAATTACAACTCCTACAACTACAACTACAACTCCCACAACTACAACTCCTACAACTACAATTACAACTCCTACAACTACAATTACAGCTCCTACAACTACAACTACAACTCCCACAACTACAACTGCTACAACTACAACTACAACTCCTACAACTACAATTACAACTCCTACAACTACAACTCCTACTACAACTACCACTCCTACAACTACCACTCCTACAACTACCATTACACCCACAACTACAACTCCTACAACTGCCACTACACCCACAACTACAACTCCTACAACTACCACTCCTACAACTACCACTCCTACAACTACAACTCCTACAACTACAACTAAAACTACAACTCCTACAACTACCACTCCTACAACTACCACTCCTACAACTATCACTACACCCACAACTACAACTCCTACAACTACCACTCCTACAACTATCACTCCTACAACTACAACTCCTACAACTACAACTAAAACTACAACTCCCACAACTACAACTCCCACAACTGCAACTCCTACAACTACAACTCCCACAACTACAACTCCTACAACTACAACTACTACAATTACACCCACAACTACAACAACTACAACTCCTACAACTACAACTCTTACAACTACAATTCCTACAACTGTCTCTAAAATTCCTACATCATTTCCTACAAGTACCACAACTATACCAAGTACTACAACTACACCAAGTACACCCAGTACTCAATCGACTCACTCACAAGTACCCAGTACCTCTCCCAGTCAAGTTCAACCCACTACCAGCATAACCAGACAGTCCTCAACCACACCAGCAATCTCAACCACACCAGCAATCTTAACCACACCAGCAATCTTAACCGCACCAGCAAGCTCAACTGATCGATTAACCACCCAGGGGTTCACCTCACAACTTTTGTCTCAACTTACAACCAATCTACCACTCCACCTGCAACCAGGTCAGTCTATTACATCTCTACTACAACCAACAACTACACCTACAACTACACCTACAAGTTCAGCAAGCACAGCTAAGATGATATCATCTGTAGGTGCTGCCACCAAACCTTTGGATCAGTCTGCCAGTGCTTCCTCTTATCCTCTCTTTCTTGCATCCACCAGTCTCTTCATCACACAAACATCACTTGTTACAGCCTCTACATCACCTTTCATCCCAAATATTTCATCCACTTATCATAAAAACGATGCAACATCCAAGGAAACATCATCATCCATCACCAGTTCATCACCGACTTTACTTACATCACCTGCCAACATCACTAGTCATCAGTCTTCATCACCTGTTTCATCACAGTCCAACATGGATGTAGCCATGTACTCAAGTAGTACAGTGGATGTAGTGAGTGATGTACGCGTGTCAACATCACGTTATGACCCTTTCATCACTTATTTCACCTCATTTGGCCAGACCATTGGGGTCGCAGAGGTCAAGGGCACGGCTGACCAATCACAGAGAAGTTTACCAGGTTGTTATTTTGAAAATGCGGACAGATTTTTGATCTCGTCACAAATTTGAAGAAATTAATAAAGTTTTACATTTATTGACTTAATATCGTTGAGTTGTAATAAATATTAACCGCCTTTTATTCATTTAAAATAGATAAGACGTTAATTAACCTACTCTAAGTGAACTAATTAATTAATTAATTAATTAAGTAATTAATTAAGTAATTAATTAATTAAGCAATTAATTAAGTAATTAAACTAAGAACTAAGTACTTTCTCTTCAGTTTTTGTCACATTTTCAAAATCATTTTTTTCCAAATATTTCGATATTTTCCAGGGGTTGACCTAAGGCCCGCTGTCATGGCCCCCCTCGTCTTCCTTATCTGCTGCGCTATACTAGTTAGCGTTCTAATCGCTTGGCGGCCATATTTACTGCCGTTAAACGTCACATCAGAACAGTTTGTTGCTTCAAATGATGAGAAAAATGATGATAAGAATGATGATAGAAATGATGATGATAATAATGATGATAAGAAGCGATTAAGACCACAAAATACAGTCAGTTATATCTACTAATAATTTTATTTATTAATAATTATATTAATTAAGTATTACTATTGTATTTGATAATTACTATATTAATATTTATTGTTATCAGTTTTGCAGCTCTATCATAAATATATTTTTAAGTTTAGTCAAATTATAACCGTTACCACTTTGTACTTTCTTATTTCTTTTATATTCGCAAATGCTGCCACTTTGTTCTTTTTTTATTGCAGTATTCTGAGCCCCACGTCATAACGCGGATAAATATAGACGATGACGTCATGAGTCCCACGTGACCAGGAGCTCGAACGTGATTGGACGTTATTTTGTATTAGCCTAGTAGTCATAGTAACTTTATTTTATTTTTATTTTTGGGTTTTATTTGTAAAAGTAATTGTTATTTGTGTTCTCTAGGGGGGGGTCTGGGGGCCTAGTGGGACGCTGACCCTTTTGGTCTCTTTAAAAACATAAAAATTATGTTTTTGATGTTTATTAAAAATAAAAATAAAGTATTAGGTTTTTATTATTCCAAGTGAAATATATGTTAAGGATTAAAAAAGATTGTCAGATTGTTTAACTACGCCCCCCCCTAAGAAATCTTTACACTGATAGACTATTTGTTGACTATTTTATTCTTTCTTATTTATTGCATATACATTCTTTAGATTGCATATTATTGCATATAAATATACATTCTTGTTAAAATTGCATATTATTGCATATATGTATATGCTTTTTCTATACATAAACATTATTTGATATGCTTAGAATATACGTTGAACATACAATATACATGTATTATACATTTATTATCATATATGCAATATGTTATATTTTGTTTAATAATTTCAATATTGAGTTTATATATTTGCGCAGTAGTTGTAATCAGTTTAAAGTCAATAGGAATCGAATCCGCGACGTTATGAATACAAGTCTAGAGCGTCTACCAGTAGGTTATAAATTATAACATGTAGCATCACTTGATAGCCATATCAGTGTAATACAGAGACGGGCATTTATAGGCCTCTCTCTTTCTCTGTCTGTCTGTCTGTCTGTTTGTCTGTCTGTCTCTCTGTCCTTCCATCTCCAGACACAATTTTTCTTTACATACTAAGTATCTAAATGCACATCCATACATCAACGCTAATCTTAAACGCAAACGCAAGGTAACGCAACGGTAACGCAAGAAGTAAAGCAAGCCGTAACGAAAGCCGTAACCGCATGCCGCATTTCATAACGTCATAGCTGAGAGCACCTTCTGTAACCCTACGCCCCCCCCCCCTCCAATTTAAAGCAACAACCAGTAACTTTATAACCAATAGCGTTCATTTACCGTAAACACAGCAGTATAGTTTGCGTTATCATTACCTAAACGTTTTGAACATAAACTCTGCGTTTTCGTTTACCGTAACGCCGCAATGCTCTGCGTTTACGTTTACCGTAACGCCGCAATGCTCTGAGTTGACGCGTACATCGTACTTGAAGATCGTCGCAGCGACTCAGCGGCATATAGAGATAAAGGAGAGTAATTGTCTTGCGGTCAAATGACCGCATCAAGACTTGCGGCGGCGCGGTAACGGTAGCGGTTCATGCGAGTAATGAGAGACGGGGTCGATGATAGAAAGATTCGTAGGTGGGGGGGGGGTGAACAAAAATTAACGGGGGTACTGACTTTGGTGTGGGGGGGGGGGGGGGGGTTTAAAAAAATGTT